>CABFWB010002029.1:85625-126537 GCA_902151455.1 Timema bartmani | reverse complement strand
ATATATATATAACTATTTTATATATGTATATATATATATATAACTATTATATACATATATATATATATAATAGTTGTATCAAATCTACTATTTTACAAATAGTTATATATATATATATATATATATAATAGTTGTATCGAATCTTCTATTTTACAAATCTGAATCTCCAAATTACCTTCGAATCTCAAATCCAAATCTTGGAAACAAGTATGAACTTAAGAGGATGTAAAGGATATAATATAATAATAATAGTAACTAATTGTTAACATGCTTTCTGATAACCCATTAATTGTAACATTCATACATTCCGTTAAGTGTTAAATTACTGGTCTGGGGCCTGGTTGTTAGGTTCATTCTCTATTTATAATTGGTTCTGAACCACCAATAGGTAGTATGAGAGCCATAAAACAAAATTAACTTGAAAAATTGAAGATATATAGCTATATATTGTTAAGGATTTGAGTCTCAAATCTGAAATTTTCTCAAATCTTCAAATAGTCTTAAGAATCCAAGAAGGACCCATCCCTAATATATATTACTATATACTATGTTACTAGTATATATTACTTCCAAAAGTTATTTTATAAAAATAAATATATCATATATTACTTCCAAAAAAATACTAAAAGCTTTAATAAGTACTTCTATTAAACTTTAGCTAAACCAATAAATATGTTCAGTGATTAATTAGATCATTCACGCACATTAAAAGACATGCAGGCTAAGGTGTCAACCTCATCGGAATGTACTTTAAGTGTTTTTTGATACATGGTTTTCAATTCCCCATACACATATGAAGGTACATTCCCTCTTAAAATCCTAATTTCTCTAACCCATCAGTGTACTTGTGTATATTTCCAAGTAGGAGATATTTAATGATGCATTCATAACAGTTAATAATATGGAACTTACTTGTTTATAATAATTAGTTTTCTGATCTTGACGAGATATTGACAAAGAAAGGTCAAACTTTATTGCCAACAAATCTTGTCGTTAAGAGTGTTTTCTTGCTTGACATATTGATTTTCATTCTAGAACAGAAATTACCATAGTTATATCTTCTCTTGAATGTAAATTTCTTCCGAAAGTTGATAAATAAATCAAATGTCACTATAATATTGGCATACTAAAGAAGTGTTGGTTATTTCACTAGTATTAAAGGATGGCCTTTTTATACAGGGAAAATTATTTTATTAATGTGAAAAGTGTATTAAATGTTTAAAGTCTTATCTTTACAGGAATGTTTGTATGTATTGTGTTTGTACACACATACATAAAGTAAATCAATCTTCTTAGAATCCATAGTAATCTAAAGTGCTTCTTAAAACCGATATGAAGCTTGGATAATGAGATCAGATTGTGACCTCAACTTTTGGCAAAGTATCAAAACATATTTACAAATGGTAACTTCAATCATTAAGTTATTATGAAATATATGTGTGAGGAGTAACCTTGGACAAGAGGAAAAAACCTGTATAGTGCAGTCGTTAAAGGGAAGTTGTGTAAAAAGAGAAAGGCCTTCCAGTTCCCATGTAGGTGAGCTACTTTTTTTTAAAGTAAATTGCATATGAGTTGTGCAGGTAAGAACCTTACAGATAAATAAAGTAGAAAATATAAGTTCCAAGACTTTGCTAGTAAAACATCAATAAACATATTAAATTTGATTGCATCCTTAAAAAAAATTGTAGCAGGTTCCTAGCTGGTTTAATTTCAAGTGTTAAACACAACCCTAAGTAATCTAAAAGGCAAGTATCTATTGACTGTGTAAAATTGGGTGGTTATAAGGGTGTATAAGGTTAGGTTTATAAAATTAGACTTGAGGGTGATGTTTGCTGATAATTGATGTTTTTTTTTTAAATTCCCTACAGTCACAAAATAATAAAATAAAAATTCTCACCCCAAACAAGTTATTTCGTATGTTTTTGTTCAGATGTGTGTTACCATCCAAACTTGACTTTATTTTATTGTTTTAAATATTTGGGTTTTTTTAAATAAAAGACTGAATATAAATACTAAGTCCACCTCATTACACCCTATATATTTCAGGTCCATTTTAATGTTATCCTCCTGTCTGCATTTAGGTCTTCCCAATGGTCTTTTCCCATTGGGTTTGCCAGTCAATGCCCTGAACATGATTCTAGTTTCTTCCATTCGTGATGCATGTCCTGGCTACTGTAATCTACGAGACTTGATTATCCTAACAATGTCTTGTGATGAGTGCAGAGCAGAGGCGTAACTAAGCTTAATGAGAGTTGATAGCGCCCAAGGCAAATAAATAAATTGACGCCCCTTGAAAACTTTTTTTAATTTGTTTGAAATATTTTAATGGTTCTTATACTAGTTACTCACTATAATAAAAACAAAATACACTTTTATTATTTAGAAAAATTAAACTTATATTGCTAATGAATTTAGCGCCCAGGGCACATGCCCCACCTGGCTCACCCTACTTACGCCACTGGTGCAGAGTATGTATGAACCATTATTTTGTAGGCTATATTCTGATTTTTCCATTCCTTGAAAGCAGGTGATGTGTCCAATTGTATTATTATTATTAATATACATCCAATAATTAACTAGGCATTGTATGTATTTAAGACAAATTCTCTATAGCAATGGTATTCAACCTTATTTGTTCACATAGCCCCCCACTGCCCTTCCAATTTATTTATCCTCAACTTTGTACACCCAAAGTTGTTAGTGCATAATGTAAGTATACATATTCTATAATCTACATCTAGGAGAAAGGGAGGGAAGAAATATAATGGCACTCCTAGTCTTTATGAGCGAGTCTCTTTTGGATATTCCTAAATCTTGCCCTAATTATTCGGTGTTAATTTTATATAAATATTTATGTATTTATAATATAATATAATATAAAATAATATAATATATATACACATATATATATATACATAGACACACACACACACACACACACACACACATGAAGTCAGGTAATTTGTGGACACTAACATTGTCACACGATTATGTGAGCAAATATGAGTATAAAATACTCTTGGGTATAAATATGTTTGGCCCTGACGTTTCGAGGAAAACTACGAGAAATTACTGAAAAGAGTCTTTGCATAAATTTATTATTTTCATATGAAAAGAGTGAGGTGAAGTGGCAACAATTTGCCCTACATTGCATTGGGTCACCGACGTAGTAAAAGTGTAACTCAGGCGTGAGTATTGCAAGAGAGACCATGGAGTACACACATGGACAGTCACCCGAGGACATTGTGGCACAGTTACATGTGACTGCTATGCTGGTTGACGTTCCTATGCTACACAGACTCCATCCGATGTGAAGAGCAATGTATTACTATGCGCGAAGCAAACTTCAAACACCTATTGAGAAGGTTCGATATTACTGCAGCTGATTTGATATGTTGTGGCTAAAGTGGAGTAAAGTGCTTTTTCAGTATGTTTCATGACATTTTCCTCTAAACGTAAGGGCCTATCACATTCTTACCTAGGAATATTTTATGCTTGGATTTTCTCACATAATTGTGTGGAACTGTCCGTATTCGTGAATTACCTGACACCATGTGTACATACATAAATTGTATGTATCCCCTAAGAAGTCTTTGCATTCCCCAAGTTGAATACCACTGCTCTACAGCATTATTTAAAACTGTGTTGTTATAGACAGAGTATAAGTGCAGCTCTAAGTATGAACACACTTTATAAGGGTTAAGTGGTAAGTAATGTCACATATGTAAATGTTATCGCCATCATTAAAAATCCGCAGAGATGTTGGTATTCCTGTAGTTGAACCTGAAGGACCAAATTTAATACCAATCACCTGCATTATTAAGTTCAGGTGAATGTCGATGTTATTTTATAAAAGTTAACCTCCTTATCTCGTCTTCATAGAAAAAATATTGAAAGCTAAGAGAATTAAAAGATAGATAGCAAGGGTTGTAAACTTGTTCACTTACCAGGGAAAATGTAGATTAACAGAAATAAAATTAAAACATAAATTACTTCACAAAAACAATTACATTTTAAGGATACATAGACTATTTTTCTGAATAGAGGGAAATCAGCATTTCACTTCGTTCAATGGCAAAGATGGGGTATATGTAATCTAAAATTGAGATTTTTAGTGATTTTATTAACCTCTGAGCTTAATTTCTTTTTTTAAAACAAGTAAACTGGAGTCTACTTCCTATGTGATTTTTTTGTAAAATATCCTTTATCAAGCTCAATAAATGATTACCTTTAGCTAAACTAACATAAAAACTATATAATTGATTTTTAATGCACAATTACTTTAAAATAATTTATTTGGTGTACCCCAATTTTCTTACAGGTGGCCATATAACAGCTAAAGAGTTTCTAGATCTACTATCACATATTCATACATCAAGTCATGTTATCTGCAGCAGTCACTTTTAATAGATACCTATAGAATAAAAATTAATACTTATTATATGTTATTAGGAACTTGAAATTTCATTATCAAACTTAAAAAAATTACACCACCCATCCATATATTAAGGTAGTTTTATCCAGTCCACCTCATTACACCCTAACACTGGCCTCTCGGTCTAGTGGTCAGCGCCCATGGCAAGTAATCTAGAAGTCCCGGATTCAATTCCCAGTAGGACCATTGGTATTTTCCCTAAGAGGGAAACTGTACCTATTGTCACGGTCTGATTAATTAGGCATAAATTAGGTTTAAGATTTCCTTCATAATTACAATCATCACATCATCTCATTGCAGGTACAACATGTATACAACCTCCAAGGTATACATATCCTGGGCAACGTCCTGTTCCCATTGTGGCATAAAGCCTACATACAAACTGACAAAACCAGATATTGCATCTCTCACAGTCAAATATGCCANCCCCCCCCCCCCTATGTATTCCTAATCAATACCTTGAACGCAGTTTTAATTTTTTCCATTAGAACCCACCATAACCTACTAGATTTGATTACTCTAACAATGTTTGGGGATTAGTACATGTTATGTAGCTCATCATTAATTCACCTCCTCCACTCTGTTATTTACTTCCCTTTATAGTTCCAAGAAACAGACCAGATTTATGTACCCTAGAAATGCCAAAATCACGGTTGTTATTTTTGGAAAGCCTACAACTTATGTAATCAAAATATGGCCGGCTTAATAAAAATCAGTGGTGGGGTATGAAATATGAAGTCATCAATATGACCGCAATGTAGTATTTACATCGAGGCATTACAACGGCTGTAACTTCTTACTGGTTATTTGTAGAGAGTTAATTTTTTGTTTGAATTGAAGATACTTTAATGATAAAAAGTTTACGACTTTAAAGTTTTACGTGTAACATGTAAACTTTTGCTTTTTTTAATGTCTAACTTCAAAAATGGGTATTTTTACCATTACATAAATACTACTTGATGCCACTAAAAAATTAACACATCATCAAATGGATATAATGAATTTATTTATTGAATCATTTGAACTTAGACTATTATAAATCATTATAATCAATGTTTTTCTAAAATGCTATACAGGAAGTTTAAGATGATTCACAGAGAGTTCGAAAGCACACGTCATTGCTTTTATCTCAATCACCAATGTATGTATCCTCTTCTTCATTTTCTTTGACCTCATCATTTTCCATTGTAAGGTAGGTCCTTCAAACTACTGAATCCTGTAATTTACATCCCACAAACACCACTCTTGTTTTAAACAGTTAAAACCTTGTTGTGAGTTTTCTGATTAGTTTTCTTCCATATAAGTGCAACAGCATTGCTTCTTTTTAAATTTTCATGAATAGCTGCTCTTGCCGGGGGAAGATTAATTATTAGTATTATTATTAGCATCGCGTCTTACTACCCGTTCTGGTTGTACGTACTTATGCTCATTGTGTAATGGTAGGGTGATTGTGAGATGAAATGGAGGACCTACAGTTTAACATGGGATCCAAACCACGGTGGAGGCCTGGTATTCCGCACATTCACAAGTTGTGATTAAAACACATCTTGTCAGAGGTGAAGGAAGGCTTTGGTAATCAGATAAATCTATGCCGGGACCGAGGATTGAACCCCAGACCTCCATTACAGAAGTCTGACACCTTACTCCTAGACTGCCAGGTCACCGACAGGGGAAGAAGAGTATGATAAATGCTTTGTATCTGCTTTAAAGGCCATTGTTCTTGTTTAGGAGCACATTTTATTTTGAATAAACTGTATCTGGCCTGCATTACTGACGTGAAAAAATATTGTCAGTAAAGGAAAAAAAAATATTGCTCTGGGCCAGTGAACAAGTCATTTTCGAGATCCACTATCTATTCCAAATTGGCTAAAAACATCTCGTATGCTGCATTATTAGACATTATCCTGAAAGGTTTCCCTTTTCCTTGTCTTGCGAAAGCTGTTGTAAAGCCTGATCCAGTAAATGCATGGAAGCCTGGTAAAGCCGTAGCCAAACTATCACTAAGTTCTTCTGAAACTTTTGTAACGTCTATAAACAATCTTGTGTTATTTGATGCCAGTCCAATATTCATCCACACGTTACAGTTCTGAAAGTTACTTTGATGATACACAAGCAAAATAAGAATGGCCGTATCATTGGCTCAAACAACGATGTTCCTTTCTGAGTTGTGTTGTGCTATGTAGGCTACTGGATATGCCAAATTATTCCGTGTGTCTGCGTCTTGATGACGACACTTTAGTTCAGGAGTTTGTAAGGAGATCATAACATTGTTTAGTGCGCTATATTGGTAGCATGTGTCTTCATGTCTTCAGTATCAACATACAATAATCTTTCACTCGGAAGACATATATATTTATCCTTTTTCCATTCATAGTAAATGAAAAAAAGGAGGGAGGACTTAAATGAACTGTTCAAGGACTCCTGAGGTTTGCTTGGAGTTTTCTGTTCTGGGCCTGTCAATTTTACGCCATCTGAGAAAACGTTCCACAACGATGGTCATGCTCAATATGCTTGTATGCTTGGAGTCTCATACAGTTTAACTCTCTCCGATTAATCAGTAGAAAGTTACAGCCGATGTAAATATTACATGGCAGTCGTTTTGGCAGTCATATTCCATACCTCCACCACTAATTTTTACTAAGACTGACACATAAGTGGTGGGCTTTCCAAAAATCACAATGGCATTTTTGGCAATCAAGGGTAAATAAAACCCTTGGACTATTATGGGCCAAATATTCTCCTAATAATAATTTTAAAAAAAGGAAAATGCTATCAAGTTGACTGCAAAAAATATATTTGTATTTCCTAAAGCTTACTTCAAATGTCCATTTTTAAGAAAATCAACACACAAATTGTATAGTAGCACAAATTTGAGGTTATTAGCTGAAGATCAACAAATAACCTATGATTCACTGGTAGCTCAAGGCCAAAAAATAACCATGATTCACTGGTAGCTCAAGGCCAAAAAATAACCATGATTCACTTGTATCTTATCTGCTGTTGCACTATAAGAAGTCTCAAATCTATTTCAAATAGGTCAGAGAATGCATCTCAACACTATCAACAAAGTGATAGCCTGCTAAATTTAGGCACCCACCCAAGTAATTTTCACTTGAGCCTACAAACATGAAAAGAGGCTCTTGTGGGGGTAGGCTACTTTATGGTCTCTTTACAATCAATGCAATTTTTTAACTGTTCAGTTTGAAGTTAATATGTTGATACATTATCAGGTCCAAGTTTTAATGTCTAGTAAAAAAGAAATGTTTTTAAAATGTGATTGTAGTAGTCCCCAAGTGTTTACTACACTTTACTCAATTACAAACTAAAAAAAATATTTGAAATTTGAGATAGAAAAAAAGTTAATGTCAGGGGTGGGAAAACACATTTTGCTTGGGGTCATGAATATAAAGTTAGCCCTTACAAGAGGGTGGGACCAAACCAAGATGTCTACATGTTTCTTTATCTGCTTTGGTGGCCGTATGATCTAAGGCGTCACTCTTACAATAAACTAGACTGCCTATGACGGGGAGATTGGGGTTTGAATCCAGGTCTAGTGTACTGAGTGAGGGTGGTTTTGAACCCTCCCTTTATGTAAATACAAGTACACTTCCTCTAAATTCAACCTTCCTCATTCTTAGCTCAATAGCGTAATTAGTACATACGCGTATAGCCTGAACAGGTTGTAAGACACAGTGCTAAAAAGAAAAGTTTTTACTTTTATTCAATGCCTAGGCAAGAAGTGATTTTTTTAAAAATTAATGTCCCCTAAAATATATTTTAAAATAATCTTTAAATTGATTCAAAAGGGATTCATTGTTAAAAAAAGTGTCAAAACAATTTTACCATGAGTCACCATGCATAGGTCATACCTACTCAGAATTCTAAAAAAATTGTGTGTATATATATCAGCTCTTGATGTTGACAAGCACTGTATCATGTGCGACTACTCTCTTTGTATTCATAATATATTATATATATTAAAATTGTGTCAGCTGATGGATCCATTAAATTTCACTTATCTGGATAAAATTGTGTCAGCTGATGGATCCATTAAATTTCACTTATCTGGATAAAATTAATCCCTGATCTATGTTTAGAAATAATAATGCAGTGTACCAACAAACCACAAATAAAAACTAAAGATTACATCACTGGCCTAGGTACACAAAATATTTACCTATTTACCATAAATAAAATTATGAAAAACTGCATCAAAATAATCAGACTTTTGATTTATAAAAATTAGGTTTATTGTGAATATAGTGCCTAAAATATTAAATAATTGATCTCAAATGTTAGAAAACAGAAATGTATTTAAAATATAGGTGATCTATATAAGAGAATTTTGTGGGGGGAAAACATCAGTCAGCAAATAAAAAAAATAGTTAAAAATATCTTTTTATTATTCTTATTCTTACTACTACAATAAATACAAAAATAATAGGTACCATTCATACATCAAACACAGGAGTATTAGTAATAAAATTAAATTAGATGATAAACTTATAGATCTCACACATGAATATTATTTTTACAACAAATCACTGATAGTTAATGTATTTTATTGTTGTGCACCTGAAATTTAAAGTATGAATATTAGTGAGTTTCAAGGAGGTGTAATATATAAGTTAAGAAATTTTGATTTTAGCACACGTGTACATTACACACCCAAAGAATGAAACTAAATCCACCCAGTTTTGATCAACTTGCATTAAAATAAACTGTTTTGAATATGTACAAAAATAAGTACTTTGAGCCTCAAATGAAAATGCTACAACAAATTACGTTCTTAAAAAAAATTAAAGGATGGTAATTTTTTATTACACATTTTAACAAACAAGAAGACACAACCAGCATTTTTTTTAATCAATATTGTTGTGCAAAGGAGCCCATCCATGTAAATGTCTGACTCGGCAAGCTTGACTAGTGAGCCAGACCTGGGCTTATTTCCCCCACACAAGTCTTCCCTCAGCAAGAGCGGACCTACGAATTCACTCGAACAATTTAGTTTCAGTGATCAATTTAAACGAATGTCCACTAGTTGGCCTATATATTTCTTAACGAGACCCAAGTCAGAATCAGTAAATTTCTCCAGCATGGTGAACTGCACAAGTAAATCCCAAGACTCACCCCACTTTTTCCGACTAGAATAATCTGCACTACGGGCCTACCACAAGGCCGAAAATATATGATACTCTTCTAAGAACTTTGTCAAAAACTCGAGGCTCATGAACAATTTAAATAGGGATGCCAACATAGCTCCTTTGAATAACAAAATTACACTGTATGCAGTGTGGATACAAGAATTTTGCTCAAGCTAGTGGTGAGCCGAGCCCCACCAACAGTCCTGGCTAGCCTAGCCAAACTCGCCCCGTCTGAAGCCAAGTCCAGCGTCCAGCTCGTGACACCCACTTTGGCCTACAAGTTTGGGTAGTTGGAAACCGAGCCGTGCCGGACATGCGAGCCAGACTCTTACGTGGATGGGCCGCTTAAGATGTTCGTCATAGCCCATATTCACCCTAATTAAAATGTTTGTTTCAAATCTTGCTAATGATTGCAAGCCAGACAGGCACTTTGCAATCCAAGTGATGATTTTCCAATTTTTGTTCTGATATGAATACAAGAATTTAGTCAAAAATATTGATGATGAAACGGTCCAAAAAAAACAAGAAATACAATATATTATCATTTAACTAGCGTGAAATGAAATCCTCTGCCAATAATAAAAGTGACTGACAAAAATGTAAATAATTTAAATGTTAAATAAACCTCAAAATGTCACCAAACAAAAACATAGATTTTAAAAATATTAAAAATAAGGCATTAAATAAATAAAAGTTTCTGAAATAAATTACTTAGTATCGTAAGATAATGAGAATTAATATTAACCATTATGTTATTTTCCTTTAATGAGAATATAGCCCTGAGAGCAGGAAAAAATAGATAAATAATTTATACACAAAACAAGTGAGATAATTATTGTTTATGCATATTATATTTTGCCAAATTTGGACTGTGAAACTTGAATTTATAAATAGCTCATTAGATTCTGAGATCAATAACTTAAAATTAGCAATTCTTGATAAAATAGCCATAGTGGTCATATAATCTCACCATACTTTACTGTACCAAATAAAGTAAGCAAGAAATACATTGGCCTATCTTATTTAATTGAGAAAAGAAAATTCCCTTACCCCCATCCCTGAGAATAATCTGTAGGGGATGAGTTATAAAATAGTTATTGTAGCTACGAGCGTAGATGAATAATCATGGGTGGGGAGACATTCCCTTCTGAGTAAATGACTATTCATAAAAAGTGCCATTGGTATAAAGAGTCAAATCTGGTCATTGTTAGCAATATACATATTTAAGTCAATGTTTATGTGGGAATTAACACTGAAGCATTGAAAACTATAACAGGCCCACTCCAATCTCAACCATTACCCAGGGCAAAAGGTTTAACCTTAATTTGATTCCCCATCTCCACATCCCCTGACATAAATGTGTGGATACACCCCTGACAGACAGTTCAATCATTTATTTTACTACTTATTACAGGTAGTGTTATTTTAAAAAAGAGAACTTTAAAGGCCAAAGAATGCTAGTAAAATGATAACATACTATTGACAAATAACCAGTCACTTAAATTATTGGAGCGAAATTATTGTTGTGTTTCTTATTATTTTTAACTAGACCATAACAATATCATGTGTGAGCCAACACTGGTCAATAAACATTAGCGGTAAAATTAGTCTAAATATAAGTTAACATTTAAATATATATAGCTAGAACTGAGACACAAAGCAAATTATCAAGTCATCGGTATTACAAATAATAATTAATGGGTCAGACAATTCAACAATTATAATATTTTGAGAATGTTTAATTGATTTTAAGCATGGTCCAATACCTTAGCTTAGTCAGTAGCATGTTTTTCTACTGAGCTAATGGTACCTGGTTTGAATCCCAGCATGGTTGAATAAATATTAGTGAAATCGAGACCCCCATACACAGTAATAAATTGACAGTTGAGGGTCTGGGTTTTTATCTGTTTTAGAATTAAAATTAATTTGTTAATCAGCTAATATAATCATGTACTGATATAATTAGTTCAAATAGGTTAAATTACATATAGCCCCAATTAATTTATTTAAACTAAGCATGAGCTTATGAGTATTTATCTGGAAGACCAAATTATCTGAAAGTAGTAGAAATGGGTTTAAGAAATAAAATATAATCTTAGAAACAAAATAATAGAAAAAAATGTTAATTTGTTAAAGTTCAGCCACTCATGCCCATTCTAAAGAAAGCAAACATGCCAGTAAAGATTTAAGGATATTAAGTATTAGTTTTCATTTAAAACATTGATGTTGAATTAATAAAATGAGTAACATTTCCAATTGGGTGCATGGTACATTTACTCGATTTTATTATTACTTCCTCACAGAGTGAGAGAGATAAGTTTTTAAAAATAGTTCTCTCCTTTTATGTAATTTTGGCTATAACCATAATAAAGTACATCCGTATTTAACTTTATAATAATCCAGATGGCTGAGATATGTTTTTTAAGATAACCAAATAACATTGAGAGAAAAATAATTTTGTACTGGAATATGAGACTTTCCTATTCAAGCATATAAATTAAAGGTAGGGTTTTTTAAAACTCATAAAAATGTTGAATCATGTGTTTTTTAAAAGGGCATCAGTCACATATTTAATCGTTTTTACTTTATTTCTTTTTCTAAAACTTCATTTATAGATGCATTGTTTGGTGTTAAAAAGGCCATCAGTCACTTAGATGTACATGGAGCTATTGAAGCTTGAAAAACACAATTATTTTTAAAAGGGCATCAGTCATGGCAGTAGAAACAGAGTAAAACCAAAGATGTTTTGGAGGTGAAACAAAGGCGGCATAGAGCTCAGCATTCTACAAGGATAAACTCAACCACCTTTAAGTGCCATATTCTTGTGGAATCTCTTGGGCATTAGGTTGTATTGTTGCTTTTTTGTCTGTTTTTTACATTCCTGTGAAAGGAATGAGGATAAGGAAGTTGAAAATAGTTGGAAAGCCGGAAGACAAATGAGGCTGGTAGCTAACCATACCCTTCCATTTGAAATTCATTATTTGATTCAACAGTAATGAATCCTTTCCGTTGAAAGAATACCAATATCATGGTGAAACAAAGATTTATTTAAATGAAAATCTTAATAGCAAGATCATGTGGAAGGTTTTCAAAGCTAAATATCAAAACCTTAAGGGAATTAGCTATTACAAATACTGGAATGTGTTTAGAAAACCGTTTAATAACAAATTTGTCCGCCCACAAGTGGACACCTGTCTCACGTGTGAATACTTATATTTAAAAATTAAATCACCAAATCTACACCCGGCAGCAAAATGTGCAGCTGTAGGATGTAGCTGAGTTAATATTCACAAAAGAAGGAGCCAGAAATTTTATGACTTCTTACAGCATGCGGCCTCAACAGTGGGAAAAACCCGCCTAGGTGGCGTAGTTGGCTAACGCGCTAGTCGTGTTGAGCTAGACTGCCACGGACGGGGAGATCGAGGTTCGAATCTCGCTTGGATGGACTGGGGTGGTTTTTCCTAAATGGTTTTCCACTCTCCCTCCATGCAAATGTGGGTTCACTTTCTCTAAATTCAACCTTCCAAATTCCTAATCCATTAGCATAATTAGTACTTAAGCGTATAACCCAAACGGGTAGTAAGACGCGGTGCTAAATTAAATTAATAGCGGTAAATGGAGAAACTAATGTGTTATCATTAAGTTTTGATTACATGCAGAATATCAGTCTTCCCGAAACTCCTGTTCAGGAAATTTGTTACCTAAGACAGTTGACCATTAATGTTTTTTTTTCATTCATAACATTAAATCTAGCTTGAGCACCCATTATGTTTATCATGAAGGGGAGGGTAGAAAGAGTGCCGATGAGGTATGCTCTTTTCTCAGTGATTACTTAAAAGAAGTACCTGATACCTACACTGAACTGTGTCTTTTTTCAGACAACTGTTTGGATTAAAAAAATCTAGCTCTTATACAGGAAGTTTTCAAACAATTCCACAATTCTTCCTTGTGAGGGGTCATTGCTTTCTACCCTGTGATAGGAACATCAGGGTGATCAAACAAAAGTTGTGCAGCCTGGATAGGATCTACACTATTCATGAAATTATCCTGTACATTATTGAAAGCGCAAGGCCAGGGAAATTTATTGTTAAGAAAGTTGATAGCAGTGTGATTGTAGACAACCAAAATTGGTGGAAAAAATTCTACAAGAAAACGAAAGTATTCACTGAGTCCCAAAACATGCACAGGATTGAAAAGTTTAACTTCAAAATTACCAGCCTGTTTAAATTTGTTTTCAGAAGGTAGAGAAAAGGGTACATCCAGTTCTATAAAACTATTTAATGGGTTGATCTATCAAACTTTTTACTTTTGTCATCCCAAATCAAGAGGTTGTTATACCAGATCAACCTGCGTATTTTGGAAAAGTTCCTACGGATTAGGTAAAGATTAAAGACATTCTAAAACAGATCCAGTACGTGCCTGATGAATACCAGACTTTTATAATGAAATTTTAAAATGGTCTGTGAACCCCTGCAATACATGTGACGACCAACTCTTTTGTTTTGTAAATAAAAGTTCAAACAATCTAAAAAATAATTGATTTTTTTCAACCTTATGTTATTTTTTTAAAGGAGCATCATTCTTTCAAGCTTAAAAATAAAATTTAAGTCACTGGATGGTTTAAAAAACATGAATTTAAGTGGGAACAACCATGCCGAGGTAAATGAACAGGTAAAATTACCAAAGTAGCACATTTACAGCGTTTAAGGATGTTATTAAGTTTTTTCCTTTTCCTGTAAAATTGTGTCTTTGTAACTCATGACCTTTTAAAAAACACGATTCAGCTATGGGTCATTAGCATTTGAGGCTGAATTTATAATAAACTCCAAGATTATCTGCTTTTGCACAAAATTGGGAAAAACTATGGCCATACCAAATGTCTAATTAATAAAGAATCCAGAGGTTATACCAGTGTGACTACAAAATTAGAGAAAAAAAACAATTCTTTGACTTTTCCCAGCCTCAAAATTCCAAATTTCCTATAGTGAAATTGATAAAGTATGTTATAGAAAAATTAAAATTATACATTGGTTGTTTAGAATTAGTTATGGAATGCATTAAAAAATAAAGTAAGACATGATTAAAAGAGTATTTGAATAAGATACAATTAATAAAATGTATTTCCTAAACAGTCAAATAGCATTTTTCCTACCATTATAAAATTCCCCTACATATTTATGATTTTTGTGAGTTATTAATTTAATTAATTCAATGATATTTCCGAAATTTCCGTAGTTTTCCTGACTGTGGTCAGCCTGAATACAATGAAACAAAGCAATCTCTTTCAAAGTGTGAGGAAAATACATATAGTTTAAACAAGAAAAACAGTATTGAAGCATTGGTTCTGAGGATACAAAAAGTATGTTTTATTAAATTGTTTGTGTGAATATTGAAATGAACTATAGTAATAAATAATACATTTTTACGCCTATATTGACCTAATAAATATTTGTAATTAATTCATAATAGTAATATATGGTGCAAAATAAAATAATAATGAATATGAATAATAGTGTCTTTGTTGCAGTATTTATTTTGATGTTGTTCATATTTAGAAAACCAGTAGTAGTTTCCAGGCAACTTTTTAACTGAAGAAGGTACTTGTGGAAACGCAAATTTAACAATGTTGTTGAACAGTAAAAGTGTGTTGCATTTCTTTTAACACTCCAGCATTAGACTGGGGCAGGCCACATGGACATTATTTAGCATAACAATGATAAGCTGTCAGTTTTGTGTTTATGATTATTTAAAAAATACAAGTACTCCCAAAGTAGGTGTTGAACTCTTAATACCCGAGAACTGATAATTGGACGAGTTCAGTATTTTCTTCTTTGACTTTTTGTTTCCAGCAAGGTAAACAAACATTATGTAGCTATGTTCATCCATTTTCATAGATGAAACCCAGTGACAATTTCGAATACACACAGACGCAAACAACAGTGACAAACTGTAATTCTTATAAATTGAGCCGTTACTTTACACATATGTTAATAAAATGCTTTTGTTTTGTTGAGTGGGTATAGGCCATATATTTAGTTAACAGTGTATTTTACCTTTTAAAGCCTCTACTGGCTAAACTTAACCTTATTATCAAAAAACCATTCAAAGAACATGGTATAGAGTGAGTCTATTAAATTAATATGTTTTACAATTCCAAACAAAGCTGCAGTTAAGGGGAATGTAGTGTATGTGTTTATGCTATGTAGTTAAACCTCGTTTCAAAATGATACTTAAGTGATTTAGCAATACATGACAGAGTACACAAATTATAATAGCAAATACAAACGAAATTAAAATATATAAATGATTTTTATTGTCAGAGAACCCCTATAAATTCACTGAGTAGTCAATCTTGCTGATTTTCTCACTTGATGAAGCACTTCTTATCTCATTATTTAAGACACTAAGCATTATACTGAGGAGCCCGATAGATTCAAGCTTAACAATGTAATTTTTACAAATGAGTTTCAGATTGGTGAACTTAAATTTAATATAACAAGAAATATAATGTTAGCACTCAAACTATATTTTAAAGATTAATTTTAAAAATCCTTTTTAGTTAATTTGTTTTGGTATTTCAAAATTGAAATGAAACTAAATAAATTTACATGGTGACCTTAATTTATATAGTTTCAGGCCAAATCAATGCTGTTTATTAGAACTATAAAAACACTTAAACTTGAGCTTAATAGTTTTAATTTTAGTTGACATTTAAGAAATTGTATTGTGATTTGTTGAAAAAATAAGTTTTAAATGCTGATATAAGTTTTTAGAATTATTTCAATGCTCCATCAAATATTTTTAAATTAAAAAAAAAAGTATTATAAAATAATTCACATAAATTGACATAAATTTGAGTTTCCATGTAATATTTTAATCCAACACAAGTTCTTGGTAGTTTAATGAATGTTAAAAATATTAATAACATTAAAGATATGGAGTTTCTTTACAGAACATATAGGCCTACATACAAATCTTTGTAAATGTTTAAATACAAAAATGATATCTTAACCCTAATACTATTCTAAGTATACTACATAGAAATAAGGGAGCTTAGGATATATTTTCAAAATGTTGGTGTAAATTAAGATTAGGGGTCTGTTTCATAGTCAAACTTAGTACACCTCAAGCTACTTTAGGTAGGTTTCTTTAGCACCGAGTATTACTACCTATTCAGGCTGAATGCATTTAGGTAGGTATCGTACTGTATTTAGTATAGCGCCACTCGTGAGGCATACTAAGTATGACTATGAAACTGGCTCTAGATCTATCAAAAATTCCTTCAAAATTGAGTTCTGAACAGGATATTTTTTTCTCGAAGTGGAGATTTTGTTGCAACATATTGATTAGAATAACTTTATGGTTGCAACCACTTTTTTCATTTGTTAGTTATGTCTCATCTATGGGCTATGTTTGTCTGTTTTTACATTCTAACAAAGATTATCCAGGTTTAAAAGAGAAAAAGAAAATTCTAATCTTGGATGTATCAAATGGTTTTTTGTTCCTTCATATATGACATGTTTTAATGTGGAATATAATATTACCATTTGATTTAGGTGTGGTGATACAAAAATTCGGCCTATTCGTTATATTTGAAGATATGTTGATTATTTCTTTAAATAATTAAGTATCCTAAAAGTTATATCCATAAACAAGACAATAATATATAGTTTTACAACCACTTGACCAAATTAAGAGAGCTTTCAACACCAGTATAATGAACATAGACTGTTACTTTATTGAGATTGGAATTATTTTTAAAATTTACAAATTTAAAAAATATTATTTCAAGTATGATTAGGTAGCCACTGTATATGAAAGTGGTTTTAGCAGGACTGTACCGAGGGAATTGTGGATGTTCCAACCTTAACATTACCCAAAAGGTATTATTAATCCCTTATTTTTGTCTTCTTTCTCAATGTTTAGGTTAGTAGCTTAATGGAGTCTTATAGCATTCATAGCGGCTACAATCCCAAATATGCTTTAAAAACTTTAAAAATCTACATCGATGGGCAAATGGATTAAATTTCTGAGTCATCTTGGTTGATTTGCTGGTGATGAGAGAATGTCAGGGTTTGAATGCCAGCCAACCGTACCTATGGGTGATTCTTTCTTAATGGTTTACCACCAACCAATTAAGTAAATTTGAGTATATTTATTTAGTCCTACTTCAGTAGTGTAGTTAAAGTGCATTTAGTACGGACAGATAGTAGGACACAGTAAAAAAACACTTAATTTTCTTTAATAAGATTGACTGTTAAAAAAATATCCTTTCCACCTCTCGTTGAAGGATTTCACTTTGAATCACTACAAGTTTCCAATCAAAAATATGAGTTATCTATAGTTGTAGAAATAACCAACATTGTCCAAATATTATTTAAGTATTCTGATGCATAAACATCACCATTAACTTATTTATAAGCTGAAAAACTCATCTTGAATACAAAAAATGTATTAACGTTCATCAAAGTTCATTAAGTGTTTAAGTTAGATGAACGTGTAGTTCAAAATTAATTTTTTTTTAGAGGGAAAAGGTTTGTTCCCTTTCTCAGACCACTTGAAATGAATACAAAGATACCTTTAAAATCAAATTGTACACGACAATTTATCATACAAAATATTTTCCACACATGTAACATATTTTATTATAACCAAACAAAAAGCTTTAAAAGATCTTTTCATCTGTTTTCTCAGCATCTGAGGCAAGAGCTTCTCGAAGTGCATCCACACAGCTATTGGGTATTAGAGTACCAACTATTTTCATTCCTTCGGCAGTTCGCAAACGAACCACCTGCATTTTGGATTCCCTACCAGTTCGAGTTAACAAAACACTTTCCACCCGAGTCCACACGCTGAGCACTGAACCTGACAGAACATTATACTTCCTGCTTCTCAATCCTATCTCACAATCCAGACCTAGTGTGATATTTTTACAATTCCCACTCCAGTAAGCATGAGAGCATGTATTGGACGAGGATTCATACTGCTCTTCCCACGATTTCTGCGCTTCCTTGGGAATAACTTTTTTGTACTTCTTTTCTAACTCACCCAGTGTCTCTTGGCGCAGCTGAAGACCTGTGTTGGGTCTGTAGATAGTGAACAATTGATCCTTCTTGCTCTTCTTTGGATCCAATGCTGTGTTGGGGGCTACCATTGAAACAGCCAAAATAGCTGTCTGCTTGTCATTGCGAACCTGGTGGGACAGGTAGAAACCCTCTTCCTTAGCTGTGAGTTCTTCTGACATCTCTATGGCATCCTTCCAGCTTAGTCCTCTTTCTACAAAAACTATGTGGAGTTCTGTAGTGGCCAATCCAGTGGCATGTTTCCTCAAATAGGTGTAAAGTTTCACTCTTTTAACATCTTCACCTGCCGTCCCCAGATCCAGGATGCCCAAGTCAAAACGTCCGGTCTTCTTGGCCTGTGCAATGATGGCTTTCAAAGTATCAGTGAAGTATTGGAAGAGTCTGTTCTGCAGATCCACTGGCATGCCAAGAATTCTGTTGAGAAATTTGCTAATGTTGTTGAAGTCCTTGTCCAGCATACGATAAGTAGACACGCCTTCACTTTCATTTATGAGACCAACACCTACCAAAGCATTTGCAACATCTTCAAAGAAGTCTCCTTTATAGTCTTTAGGAGGAGGAACCAAAGGGGCTTCATAGCCCATAATAACCTTCATAGTGGCTTCTAATGCGGATCGCCCATATTTGTTGTCAATGTTGAACCTGGAGAGATCTCGAGTTTCAGTTGCACGACGATCTCCATGAGTTAAGGCTCCTAAACTCTCAAGTCTTTTAGCTACAGTTGATGCGAACCTACGCTCACCAGCAAGGTCTGAGATGAGAAATATATACTCTGGAGCATTAACTTGGTTACTTCGGTGAGTACGACCGAATTGCTGAATAGCTCTGTCTGCACTCCAAGGAAGTTCAAGCGTTATATGAACCCTACGGCGTTGATTGATAGCTCTTCTGTCACTTTGCAGAGAGATTCCACTTGAAGCAGCTTCTGAAATGATGGCCACAATTTTCTCCTCATCCATGAACCTTTGTTTCTCAGTAAGATTGAGCGTTTCCAGTGGTATGTCCACCTCAGATCTTTTTTCATACTGTATCCCATCTTGTGTATGCACAACACGTCCTTTACGCCCCGTCATTTCTGCTACTTTTTCTGGACCCCCTAGCTCATCAATGAGCTGATCTAGTGTGTTAGGAGGAAGTTTTTCACCAAGTTGCTGTACTTGCTTCAAAAGTTCATCTTTCATGTCACATGATTTTTCAATTAGCTCTCTAGACGGGTGAGGGGTTGTTAGATTTCCTTTTCCTGTTGCCAATGCATTAATCTTATTTTGCATTTTCTGCCTCTTACTTAGTTTGTCTCTTTTGTCATGTATACTCGATGTGTCAGAATCTGTATCTATATAAAGTGGCTCTAATTCACTAGAGATGCTCTCCTCTGAGGGACTGTCACTTTCATTAGAATTTGATCCAGAAAGTGTAAACTCTGATCCGGAACTATCACTGTCCTCGTCATCCTCTGATTCTTCATACGACTCTGTTTTTACACGTTTTGATGGAACACGTTGAGACGCTTGGCGCACTGGTTTCCTTTTACTGGTGGAGTTATTGCCCCCTTTGTCCCCATTCTCATTGTTTTTTTCAATTGATGGCTCCACATTAAATAAGCGAAAAATTATGTGGCGATCAGGAGCAGGAAAATGATTCTCTACCAGATTCTCAAGAACTCCTTTAGCTGTGGACACAAAGTCTGTTAGTTCACCATCATCCTTCTCCAGTTGCTCCAATGTGCGTGCTTCTCCTGTTGATTGTAAACCAATCACAACACATTTACCACATTCTACCGCTTCTTTTGCCACAGCAATGGCATGGTTCACTTTAGCAGCAATACAGAGGTATTTGAAAAACCGTTGATGTGATCCCCAGAATTGTCCCCACATAGTTTTCTTCATTTGACTGTCGGAACCAATCAAATCAGCTGCTTCTGTAAACATCTTCAATGCACCTACCCAAAGTTTAACTGAATTGTCATATAAATCTACAAATTCTTTAGAAAGATTCACTTCTTCAATTTTGAATGCAACACCATGGAAACTAAGCTGTCTTGCAATATACATGCCACGCAACTTCATATCCATTGCAACAATCTCCATGGCTCCAACACCACGCTTCTCCACAGCAGAGATAAAGTCAGTGAACTCTTTGAAGGGTGTGCCCTCCCCCCAGATACCTAGCCGTGTCATGTAAGCCATATTTCGCGGCTCTGAGGCTCCTGTTGCTGAAGCATAAACAACTCTTGCTTTGGGTAATTTGTTCTGTAGTTCTAGTACTGTCAAGCCCGTCTTAGTTGGCTTGGTAGAACCAGCAGGGCACAGGTTCTTGGCACGATGACATTCATCAAACACAATCACACCATCGAAGTCATCACCACACCATTGAATTAACTGTTTCATACGAGTCTTAAATTTACCACCCGACTGTGCTGATTCACTAATTAAGGATGAATATGTAGAAAATATCACACCTTCTGTAACCTTACCATTTACTGCTGAAGAGATCATAGCATACTTGAATTTATTCAAGGGGTAGACTTCAATTTCTTTTGCAAATATATCATGAAGATCTCTTTCAGAATCATATTTAAGATCATTTGATACAGACACCCAAATAGAGCGTTTCCTACCCTTCAAATAGTTCTCAAAAATAATCCCAGCGATTGTTCGTCCCTTTCCTACTCCTGCACCATCACCAATAAGAAATCCAGCTCTAGTGCCATCAGGTAAAAAGTGCTCATGCTGTTGTGATGCATAAGTAACAGCCTCAAGCTGCAATGCGGACAAAGCACCTGATTGAATAGTTTGGTCAGGGAGTGAAAGTGAAAACCATACATCTGTAGGTTCTACACTAGATAAGGATGCTGTTTCCACAACAGGATCTGGATGTTTCTTACCCAATTTCAACTTTGTGGGCATGTAGTCAGCATAGGTCTCAGCAACACCCAACTCTTCATCATCTGCATCATCTTCTTCCTCCTGTGCCTGTGCTATGGCAAAGGGATTTAATTTGCCCTTGTTGGTCATCCATAGCTGAGACATAATTTTCCCGGGAAGAGCACCAGCCCAACCTTGTTGTGCCATCATGTTCACAGTACTTGGGTTGAGCATGTAATTTTGTACTGCTCCATTTTGCATCATTAATAATGGGTTAGTGTCCATGTTCAATGAATTCATACCCATGTTCATAGGATTCATATTCATGGGGTTCATACCAGTGTTAATAGAGTTCATCTTCAACATCTCTAGCATGTGTGCTCCAGCAGCTGTGTTAGTAGTAATATTCTGAGCTCTTGGTCCACCTAAGGGTGGGAAGAAGTTGGGTGTAGCCATTCCAAATGGTGTGTAAGAAAATGGAAGTGTTCCTTGATTAACCAACCCACTTATTGGCACTTTCTCATACCCCAACGGTATATTTCCCTTTATTACCAGGCCATTTGAAGGTTTTGGAAGGAGGGGAGGAAGTGTTCTTTTTGAAAGTGGATCAGTTTTCACCTTTACAATCTTGTCTTTTGGGTTCATGATGCTTCCTACAGATGCCAAACTCTTAATGCTACTATCTACTACCTTTACATGTTTATTTTTACTAGAGACACTATTCTCGGCTATCAGCTTTGGAGTATTTTTCTGTTTATTATAATTATCTTGAACTTCTAACATGACAGGCTTTTTACCATTATAATCATCATCACTCATCTCTTTATCATCTGTATCAACAGAGCTGACCCTTTTCGATAATTTTTTTCTGTGGCGGTTTGTCAAAGGAGCAGGTGTCATTTGTTTAACCAACTTTGTGGGTTTACCTTTGGTTACTTTTCTAGAATGTTTAGAACTACTCAAACTCAAAGTCTTCTCACTATCTAGTGGGATCTTCAATTGCAAGGGTTCCATATCACTTTTAGAATCAAAAATACTTTCTTTATCACTTACTGTATTACTAATAATATTTGATGAACCTTTCAAAGAAGCACTTTCTCTAACAAGTCCTTTGTCCACATTTTTTGGTTTCTCAAAATTCTTAATTAACGTAGAATTAGATGACTCCTTACTAACTTTTAGAATTTTTAAGTGAAGGGGTTCCAAATCACTATCGGAATCGAAGCTACCTTCATCACTAGATGTGTTTCTAATATTCTTTGCTGATCCTTTTTTAGAAGCACTTTCTCCACTAGGAATTAAGACATTCTTTGATTCCTCCAAATTATTAGTTAATGTAGAAGTATTTGGTCTAACTGTTTGCTTAGTTTTGGATAAAACTAGTCCACTAGAATTTTCACTAGCTTCAAATTCACTTTCAGATTTCGAGTTTCCTAATTTAAAAGATTTGTTTGAGTCACCACCCCAATTAACCTGAAAGTTGTCTTTATCATCAATGTTTGTGGTACTGACCTTTAGTGGCACTCTTCTTTTAGGATGCTCAATTTGTTCTATTTTATCATCCATATTTTTAGGTTCCTCCCCTAACCTGCTATTGGATTTATATCTGATAGATGGACGCTGCAACATTTTCTTACTGCCAGATGGAAGTTCTAATTCATTAGACTTTTTCCCGCCACCAAAGATACCACCAGAAGTGGAATTTTCTTCACTACTGTCCTCTGCAAGGCTTGACCTAGTTGATCTTCTTGTCAGACGATTTGTTTTAATGGCAGGAGTTATTTCTTCATCCTTGGCTTTAGTCCTTCCTCTCCCCATCTTGATGAAGGCCCTAGAATTAATTGACTTAGGTAGTGCTCATTTGAAACTTTGGTAAGATAGTTTGCAAGAATGTGTGTTTTATATATCGGCATAAATTGTAATGTACATTGTTGCAAATACTATGCATCCCCTTCATTAATGATCAAATATGGGCATATTTTTGTGTGATGAGAATGAAAGCAATAATAAGAAAAATAATTTTATAAATGCTTTAAATTATGGATTGAAACTTTCAAAGTGATTGTGCTAAAAGCTCTAGATTAGAATGGTTATGGAAGCTCAAAATAAATTATGCATGATGAACAATAGTTATCAACAGCAACATAGCCTTGAGAATAAAAAAAATATGACTTATTTATAATATCAAGTAGGACCAGTATTTTTTAACAGTGAAATTTATTCACGGTTTTATTTTATGAATCGATATGAAATATTTTTTTAACTCACTAAATTAAGTGTATTTATGAATATGAATTATAAGTATAATTAGTTATGTTTAAAAATAATTAATCCAATGTTTGAAAGTGCAATAATGATTTAGAATGACAGTGAAATAATAATTTAAGCATGCTATAGCAGTGTATGAAGATCAAAGATAAAAGGCAAAAATCAAACCAAACTTGGCAGACTTAAATGAAACAACTATTAGGTTTTTGAAGTAAAATATATAAAGCAAGTGAGTGAAAAAAGCTAGTCAAAAGAATAATTGTTTCATTTTTTGTACAAAACACAGAATTGAAACCTCACCAACATTTAAATACGATTGCACATGATTTCACAGCATTGATGTGGTAGTTCTTAAGGCCGTCCTACCCCACAGATAACGCACAGCTTAGTAGATAATATGTTTCAAACAAGGTATTGTAACATGGTGCAGTTTTCTGTGAACTTCATTAGAAAACAATGGCAATAAAATCAGTGAAACCATGCTCCCATTTTTTTAAATTCAACAAAATTGAAAACATTTATTTTAAAACTAGAAAAATTATTTGAATGCTGTTATCAAGTGAAAGATGCATAAAATTGTACTACGATGAAGTTTCTGTTTTGAATTGGACAGTTTGTATCTAAACCCAATTTCCCAGTTTATCAATATTGAGAGGAGTGAGGTATTAAGATAATATTTAGGGCATGGAAATAAAGCAATCTTTTGTAATCTCACATTTCTATTTTATGTTCTCAAATTTTTATTTGCCTTTTATATTTGATAGACTGTAAACACAGACATCTTTACCCACAGTCTTCAATTGCCTAATAGACATTTACATATCCTTGTTTGTTAGTGGTTTAGGAGATATACTACGTGTTTAGAAAGTTATAAATTAAAGTTGTAATCATGTGTGAGTATTTATTGTGAGCTATATTGATATCCATATTTATGCCTTTATGGCTGAGTGCATAATGTTATGTGTGCTGTTTTAGTCATTTTTAGACTTGATCCCTACACTTTTTAAATTTTGAAATTCCTTAATCTATGCAGCAAGCATAACAGGTCACAAGTAAATTGCAAACATCATAATAATGATAGTAAAAATATAAGATAGCACGTAATTTAAGAAAAAATACTTAGAGCCCGTATACAAGTCCAATCTAGTAGCATTATGATTTTACCAATTATAGTTCAGTGAGATGACTGAGACCTTTTTTATACCACAAGTTTTTCGATAATGTAAATTAGGATTATTATTGTTCACTTAGAGCTCATTGAGAGTGAGGAAGCTACAATATTTTGGTCGACCAGCTACTTAGTAATTACTTAACCACAGAGAGTAAGGTACAATTGAAAAGTGTATAAGGATTACATTCTTCTAGGTATGAATAAGCAAAATTTAATTATGACATTTAACTGCAACAGTTTAGTTACCTTAGCCTACTGGTTATTACTTTTTGTGTTGTATAAGAAAATATAAAATAATTATGTTGGTAGGATAGTATTCAACTGATTTTTTTAAATTATTATTTTGCTCTTTCAATGCATATGAAATTATACTTTTAAATAATAATATCAAACACATAAGGAATATACTTTGTAGTGAAAGTGTTTGGCCCAAAAAAAAGAGGACCAATTAACCACTTTACATATTTAAATTTTCAAAATGCTTGTCTTGACTGCTAAGTAATAGTAAAAAAAAAGAAAATAGACCTACATAGTTTTGTATTATTGTATTAATTTTGTTGATTTGTGGTGGGTTCATTGTTGTGTTAATGTTATGAAGAATGCAAATTAAAACAAATTATGGGTAAAAATGTATAGGCAGGCCTAGTGGTTTCAAATAAATAAAACTCTTATAATATCCTGCCTGCTACATCTTATCTAAGACACATAAATCAAAGTGAGGATATTTGGCTTTGCTCAAAAACAATCTCACCGGGTTTCAAAACACTCACTTTTTGTCATTTTCAACATAAATTGCAGCTGTAAAATTGTGAATGACGCCATCATTCTTAGTTACCAAATAATATTAATTTTTAATTCTTATTTTGATGTGTGTTTTGTTTTATACTTTACACCTTAAAATATCTTTGTTTAAATGACATAATGTGTGTTTAGATTAACAATAATTCAAAATCAATACATTTCAAAATGACCAATTAAATGAAAAATATTCAAATTGCTGTTTGTATGTAGTAGTAGTATGCTATGCCCTTTGGCAAAACTCCAAGAGAAGTTGCCAGCATTTCCACTGTTTGTGCGCATACCCGTAAACATGTCAATAAAAGTTAAAACTCTTCTCGATGGGTTTTTAAGAACAAAGATCGATGACGTTTTCAAAATATTTTAATACATAGTTCCTGTGGTAAATTAGTGTTCAAATGGTTGCAAGCTGTGCCCAAAAAGGAATCAAATTTGCCTACTGATATTGTAGAAAAAATAAATTTGTTCTTGAAGTAGAAAATTAAATCTATTTAGTTCTTCCTTAATGAGGTTTAAGATGGAAAATCCATAAAGATATGTCCTATTAAACTATTAGTCAAAAAGTAGAACCAAAACCCAAATTATTCGTGGGCGTTCACATTAATTTCAAATGCTATATTTTCTATTAAAGAAAAAAAAAATTTAACTAAAAAAAATTGGGGAGAGTGCATGTGTGTGCATTTACTACAACTACAACTTAATGCTCATTTGTGCTATCACAACTTACAATAACTACTAGAACTGAGAACAAGGAAGGTAGATCTTAAGGAAATGTGTAAGCATTCACCTGAAAATGGGATGGAAAACTAAGCTATAAAAATAATATTGCAGTGTACCCAGCTGGTATTTACATATATACTATAAAAGTAGATCAATTTACTTCATTAACATCTATAATAAAAACAATAAATTATTAATAAAAGAATAAAGTTTAATAAATTGTTGCCTGTGAACATGCTCACAAGGTCTTGTTCTCCAAACATGTAATTGCATATTTTGAATGAATATGAACCCATAGGGTCATTTTTACTTTTTCAAGCCCTTTTTGAAACTATTTATCACTTCTTTTTTTTCACATTTTACTACTTGTTTGGGTTATACACTTCTGTACTAATTACGTTGATGTTTTTAAGAATGAGGAAGATTATTATTTATAGGAAGTGTAACCACATTTGTATGGAGGGAGATTGAAAAGCCATTTAAAAAAATCACACTCAGTACACCTGACTAATGAATATTATAAGGAACGTACTTGGTAGAACGACAATTGGTTGGTTGATTGATTGATTGATTGATACACTTCTAAGTCAATTAACAATACAAGCTATGAAAGAAAGAGATTGTTTAATAAAAGGGAGATTGTTAAAACTTAAAAAGTTATATGCTAAGTCAATTAACAATATTAATTAATGGAAGTGATAAGAATTAATTATTCAAGGATAAAAATTTATATGTCAGGAATTTAATCACTTATATATACATAAAATATTTTCCTAAGAATCACCTGGAAATTGTTAAAGAGCAATTTGAATTTAAAAATAGGAAAAACAGTAGTTTAACAAGATTATATAAAGAAATGAAATTATTAGAAAACATTTTTTTGAGAATTTTATCGAAAACAAATTGTAAATAGGTAATGACTGAACTGGAGTTGTCATTAAAAGTGACAATTACATGAATAATCAATTTAATAAAATCTAGGAAATAGATAACAAGGGCTATTACACAATGCAAATATATTAAAGTTGGGTCATTCATTCCATGTCAATTCAACTAGGTCCTCAACCTCACATTTTTTATTTATTTTTTTATTTGGCATAGTGAAAGAACCACTCAAGATATATGCCTATGTAAAATTTCATGTCCATATCGTTTTTATTTATGAAGTTATAGAGGTGCAAAATTTGCGATTTCGACCAATTTTGTCACCATCTTGTTAACTTTAACATTGAATATTTCAGTAACCTGGGCCCCTAAAGAAGTGATTCAAGTGTTTTTGGAAAGTTCTTGAATAGCTCTTTCATATGAGATTTTAAATGGGTGTTTTAAAAAAAGGATATAAAAAAAATCGTTATAATCAATAGTTTGGCGGCCATTTTCTCAAAAACGGGGTTTTTTCCCCTTAAAAAAATATATGTTGTATATATACTATTACTTAGTAGCTATGAAACATTTGAAGATGGGATGCAAATGGGTTCAGGAGTTATGTTAGATTCAGTAAAACAGGAATTTCCATTTACATTAATTTCCTTACGTCACACAAGTTTGCTTTATTGTTCCTTGAAGCTAATTGACAAGAAAACTTAAATATTATTTAAATGTAATATTAATTAAATCTACAAATATATTACCAGTACTAAAAATAATAAACATACCTGAAATTTTTACACTTTTAAACACATAGGCATATTAGTTTTTTTTTATATGTATCCAGTTGACTGTGAACAGCTGAAGCTTCCTGTTTTGTCTAAACATATGTTCTACTAGTTGCGGTCAGGGGGTCAACTTTTGTAAGAACTGATGACACATGCACTACTAAAATGTCAGGAACTTGTACGTAAACAAATGATGGAGCTGGTCCATGTGTCCACCAGTGTCCATTATATGCGCAAGTAACAAATCCATGTATTTCATCCATTTCTAGCTGTACTTTGACTTGCGCGATTCTTTCAAGTTTTGACTCCTCTACTGAAGAATAAACCTTTATCAGTTTCCCTGATTGCAATTGAATGACACAGTGAATCTTCTGTGTTCCAGGAATGTATCTAGAGTTTGCAAATCTCTTCTGCAAAAATATTTGTACATTTTCATATTCTTCTATTATCACAAACATGAATGTTATTCCTTCTATATTGTGACTTGCCCATTCATATAACTGTCTTAGTGTCATTATTTGCTTTGTGCAGGGCTTTTATAAACTGGCTCTAGCAACAAGACACTTTACAGTTCCCCCTACACCATCACAAGCATTTTTACCATGTTATGTGGCAAAGAAGTGCCACTCTGCTTTGCATCAAAAGTATTGGTGATGTAAACTCAATTTTGTAAAGTTCTTGCGATTTTTATACTGTGATGCTGCCCCATCTGAAAGATATGTGATTTTTTCTGGGGGAGAAAAAGTAGTGTTAAGGAATTTGATTAGCTTTCTTTGAAATGTATAAACTGCTGTTGTATCATGCTGAGGACACTCGGAGATTATCACAAAACTTGCGTGTTTAACAGTGTGCGGTTCTTCTGATGAGTTTAAATAATAAATAACAAATGGATGAATTGTGGATTGTGCATTGTTCCAATGGAACCCTTGTATTGAGTCCTGAAGAACAAATTAGTAATTTTCTGAAAAGTCACAAATCACTAAATACTCAGCCTTTTTCAAAGATTTTTTTTTCTCAGAAAAAAATTAGCTTGCTCTTTAGCAATGAAAGAATGACTAAGAAGACTTTTAAGTTTTTCAAATAGGGAATCCAAGAATTCATCCACCGGTTTTGAAACGGTTTCCAAGTTTGACCAAGTTTGACCGGTCCACTGTGACCCATTGCTTGTATGTTATGTCAACAAAGTTACTGTCATAAATATTTTCAAACTTTTTGCGTAATTCACTATACCCTGGACAATATTAACATTTTCCGAAGTAGCACTTTGGTGAAGGCGGATTACAAATTACTCTGGATAAACAATCTTTGTAATCAGAAATTGGCATATCTTCTTATGCAGTCAGTTCCTTGATCCTGCAGCCACTGATCATAAGCTTCACATTCTGGTGATGTGTACATACACACACACTGTCTGTACCACTTGATCCTGAGAATATATATTTCTTAGGTCGTAGATCAGCAAATTTGGAGAATCCCTCGGTAATTTCTGGATGATTATCTTTGAACAGCATGTAAGCCTCTTTAAGTGTATATAGTAGGAGTCTTTTTTGAACATGAGACCTATTCCCATCTTTTTTCATTGAAACAAAATCTTTTCTCCCAGGCATAATTCTGCTAACAGCATCATCACAATAAAATTGTTCAATAATGTTCAAATTTTCTCTAGGTAAGCTTTTTCCTAGTTTTGGAGTAGGTGATGACATAACACCTTTTTCTTTCACAAGCGCTCTTGCCTTTCTTGCCATGTAATTTGTTACTCCAAACTCCTGCTGAATTTTACCCAAACTCCAACTTTTAGGTAACACTGTTAGTATCTGGACGTTAATATTTCTATCTGATGTTGATGTAAACTTTTCTTTCAGCTGGCTTATCATCTCACTCTCTGCACTGACAGTGACTGATATTGAAGATTCTTCGCTTGGACTCACTTGTGTAAAAATTGTACTCTTAATAGTTTCATTCACTTTCTGCAGTTTCTTTGTACAGTAATTAGTTTCTGAAAGATGTTTCTTCTTGATTGGTGTACCGCCCAAAGTAACTAAACTATCATTTAATGATTTAATAGCTGTATGTTTAGTAAATGCTAGAACATCACAACTGCCGTCTGAAAAATTGGTGCTTTCTTCAGACTGGATATGTTCAGCTTCAGACTGTTGCTTTATTACGCATCTCACCAAGTAACTTACAGCATTTATCACAAATTTTAGCATTTTCATATAACTCTAGGAAGAGTTCTCTCATCCATTGGTGTAACAGATCTAAGATTCTTTCTTACATTACCATGTCCTTTGCTACTCAATGGATTACAACACACACTCAAATTTACTCATTTTTCTGTGTCACTTTTTAACACATAAAATATGTTTTGTACTTAAGATTGACAAAACTACTTTATAAAAATTAAGCATATATAAACACTAGGAATGTATGAATATTCTATTTAAAACTTCAAATAGCAAGTTCTAATAAGATTGAATAGTAATTAGTGTTGTGAATCTCTTTTAAGAACTGGTGGCTGTAGACCTGTTAGCCAAGTGGGTAGGAGGGGATTATCTATATGATGAGTTAAAAAATAGCCTTGTCCTTTGCACTATATTAGAGGGAAGGGGTGGAATTCCAATGCCAAGCAATCACACACGTATTTGCTACTCACCTAAGGGGAAAAGTGGAGGGGAGTTTAAGCTGAAACATTGGGAGTCAGTGACTCATTGTCTTTGTGCTATCAACAGTTATTTGCTATGTTCAGCTGATTTAGGGATAGAGATTCTAAATACAATACCATCCTTTATGCTGCATGGAATGAGGGTTCGGGAGAGGGAGTAGCTTGTTAACACTCCAGTCTTGTTGGTTAGTCAGCCAAAGAGAAGACATTAAAGGGGTGTCACACCTTGTGTCAAAATAACATTTTAAGGGTTTAAAAGTCTTGAGAATATTTAAGGCGTTTAAAGCCTGGAGAATATTTAAGGTGTTTGAGGCCTGGAAAACATTCAATGGGTTTGAAATCTGGAGAACATTTCCATTTTAAGGGATTTGAAGCTTGGAGAATATTTAAGGGGTTTGAAGCCTGGAGAACATTTAAGAGGTTTGAAGCCTGGAGAACATTTAAGGGATTTAAAGCCTATGACATGTATGGCGTGGTCTTGGGAACATATAAAGTATGACATGAACTAGGCAAAGGAGTGAGAAATTTGACGTGGCATTGGGAATCCCATATCACAGTGGAAAGGTAGGTGGAACCCTTTTTTACTGAATCTAACATAACTCCTGAACCCATTTGCATCCCATCTTCAAATGTTTCATAGCTACTAAGTAATAGTATATATACAACACATATTTTATTGAAGGGGGAAAAAAAACAGTTTTTGAGAAAATGGCTGCCAAAATATTGATAACGATTTTTTTATATCCTTTTTTTTAATACATCCATTTAAAATCTCATATGAAAGAGCTATTAAAGACCTTTCCAAAAATACTTGAATCATTTCTTAAGGTGCACAAGTTACTGAAATATTCAATGTTAAAGTTAACAAGATGGTGACCAAATTGGTCGAAATTGCAAATTTTGTACCCCTATAACTTCACAAATAAAAAAGATATTGACCTGAAATATGTCATAGTCACATATCTCATGTGTTTCTTTCAGTATACCAAATTTAAAAAATATAAAAAAATGCAAGGTTGAAAAGTGCCTCTACATTGGTTGATTTGACATGGAATGCCCCAATAGTTACAACCATTGGTAAACACGCAGTCTAAAATTAGGCTCTTCTAGTCTGGTTTGACAGTTTATGGGGGTGGGGGGTCGAGGTTTTAGTCCCAGCCGAGTGGAGTGAAGGGGTTTAATTCTAAATATTTTCCCAATTTTCCTCTGTGCAAATGTGGGTATGTTTCCTCTCAATGTTTACCTTCCCCATCCTATCCCATTTGAGTAAACAAAATTTGATTCTTAAGTATGCAATCCCTTACAATTATAATAATTGTATAAGTGGCAGCAATAAGCCAACTACCGAGTCGAAGGTGGCTGCGTTATCTGTTAGCTTGTGATATTAAATAAAATCACACATTTGTAGCCGACGATTTCTGCACGCTCATCATAGACTCTGCCTTAAAATATGAGTGAAGAATGACCCAGGGCACGGGACGATTCCTGGATAGCTCAGTGGTTAAAGCATTGGCGTACTAAGCCAAAGGTCCCGGGTTTGATTCCCCATGTTCAGGTGTCAAAAAAAAATTAATGTGTACCTACAAATCAGACAGGTAGGAAGAAGTGATGGGGGGGAGGGGGGGTGGGAGAACAAAACAAATGTAGCCTAATTATTTATTCCACTGTTATTTCTCACAAACTTTAAATCTAAATTCCGACCCACTGGCCCACTCGCACCTACACAGAGATTAAAAAATCAGCTAAGATTTGTTTACTTAAAATAGGTAAACCTTATTAAAATAAAAGACTTTGCCTATGAAGACTGAAGCTAAGAGACTAAATATAGGCGGCTATTGGTAATTTAAATTCCATAATTTCACAATAAGGTTAAATTTTGAAAATAGTTTGGTATAAATCAATAAGCCCTTTGACCCCAAAAATTTATTTTCTCTTCTAAAGTAGAGTTACTGTACAGGTTTTACAAGGATAATTGGTAGACCTACCAACATGTCTATAAATGAATCTACAATTGATTCTTGTGTGAATTATATATGCTAAATATCAAGTTTTCTTTGAATTCACAGTTGAAACTTTATGATTAAGTATGGTCAATGACAGCCGCCAAAATAAAGAAAGCCAAATCATTTTTTAGGTAGCAATTTTCCAGAAAATATTGAAATATTCATAATGTTAAGTGGCCAACAAGGTGGGAATTACCGTATGGTATAATTATTAGCCATAGAGCTATCTTTCTCATTATAGGCCTAATAGACTGAATTAGTTGTTTAATTCATGATTGTAGTGTGGGTTGTTTGTGATAGTAGGTGGGCCTAAGTGTCAATTAAAATGAAATTACAGGCTTCTCAAGAAGAATCAAAAATGTTACTTTTACAATATAAATATATTTTATTTTGTGGGGAAAATAAATAAAAAATAAAATAAGGTACATTTTTTTAGCATCACATCTTAAGTTACTACCCTTTCTGGTTATACGCTTCTGTACTAATTACCATAGGGGTTTTAGGGATTAGGAAGGTTATATTTAGAAGAATACCCTCATCTACATGAAGGGAGTGTGGAAAACCATTTTTGAAAAACCACCCTCACATCACTAGAATGAGATTCAAACCTCAAACTCCTCGTCATCGACAGTATAGTCCACCATGCGGCCATCATAGCGAGTTTTTTGGTAATAAATTTCAATAGTGAATGAATTTGAATTACTCCTGAAAAATTAGCAAAGTGCAAATGTCTACTGTAATTATAGCGAATATTAATTTTATTGTTAAAATATTAAATTGTTTCAACTCTGGAGAATCATTGAAACTCTTTATATGTGAATATATTTACTGAATTGTAGGCTGTATTGGATGCTGATAGTTTAGATGTTTCGAACAAATAGTCATTCACAAGTCACACAACCTCAACCAAAGAAAAATTAATAATACCTATATGCAATTAGGTCTACTATTAGTTAGCCTAATTTAACTTTGTTTCAGAAAGAAGTGTAGAAATGTTTCCATTATTGATACCTGGCCAAACTAGAGATGGAAACCCGCACCCCTACAACACAAGAAATAAGCACAACTTCTCCCTGACACCACACTACCTCCTTAGTCTGTATAAAAAGAAAGCCATCGTACAGAGCAGCAGACTATTTCAACGTTCTCCCGGACTATCTTAAGACCGCAATAACAGAATGGCTTCTGGAACACCTGTTCTACACTCAGAAAGTTCCTGGAATGGAGGAATGGCGAGTGAAGACGAACCATACTTATTTCTATTATCTACACAATTCTGTATCTAATTTATGTATCAACCTTGTATCTACTAAGTTTTATAAATAAAATGTACTGTGACAACTATCCAGATTCCCATGCTCTTGGATCATGCTGTAATTAAAGGAAATGAAATACCTAAAATGTTCAACAAATCATCTAGTTAGCACCTAAATCACACGTTTTATAATCCAGCATCTGAAACATGGCTACGATACTAGTGTTAACACTTAACATAGTCAATCCTAACTAAGCAACCATTTGTTTAGTAGGTAGTAGAACTACTAAAGAGAATGTGTGTGATCTTTGGTACTTTAATAGTGTAAAGTAAATACATTGAAACCAAACAAATTGAATTCGCAAGGGTTCAGGATATTTTCTCCCTAAAACCAGGTTTTCTGTTTAATGAAGATGTGTATGAAAATTAAAACAGGAATATGCACATAGATGAGATAGAATAAAATACAATAGGCCCTACTCATTTATTCACACTTATTTATCCTTATTGTGTAAAATTTCCAGAAGGGGCATACAAATGAATTTCAATAGTGTTGTACCATTAAAAGCTAAGACAAGTTATTAGCGTAGAAACTGGGAAGAAAAGAGAGGGATAAAGAGGCAATTAGAATACAAAATTTTGTAAGAAAGCTAACGAAATAACTATGAAAGAGAAAGGAAATAGCCTTTTAAAATAATGAAAGAGTTAGAGAAAACAAAATTCTGTAGAATGTATAGAATACCGAAAAAAAAAATTCTAAACAATGCACTACAAAACATTGGAAATTTTTCATTTAAAGGCTTATTTTGATTTCCGATTAGACCTGTGTTAGACAGTTTCCATTTAATCCAGGGGATATGTTTTTAGCTCCAAAGTCACAGAACAGAAAATATTTCAGTTTGAGATGAATTTCCGTTTACTAAAGGGTTTGTTTAGTGCCAGTTTCACTGTAATTAAAAATATTAGGGGAATGGCACACATCTTATTGTACAGTACCTAGAAAAATTTGATTTTCCTTGTCTTAATAACTAGAAAAAATTAGTTACTTATTTTTAATACACAGAGCCATAATTTAGTAAATTAAATTATAGGCCTAACAACTTTAAAATTGTTTCTAGAATTTTGGTATTAAAGAATTAAATATATGTACTCACCTAAGTCAAGAATATTGCTTGGCCAAGTTGTGTTGATCTGATAGTGTAGCAAGCATAGTGCGCAATAATTAATATGTCTTCATTAGGCATGCTATAAACTATCCCAACCTAACTTTACCTAAACACCCATGTGTCAATAAATGGGTCATTCTCCACAAAAGGGAAAATGTTGGGACTTTTTCAAATTTCAGGAGAGAAAAAAAATCTCTTTAGGCCAATTTATTTCAAAGTTTAATTTGTATTTGCCTGAACTTCATGAATCAAATTTGGAATAAAAATATTTAGGTTCTACCATATTTACACATTTATAAAAGATACAAATAGCCTAAGTTACCTTTAAAATATCATTTCCCAGGCTGTCCCCGCTATAAAACTTAAAATAGAATAAGAGATTGGTGTTGTATTATATATAAAAATGGGATTGTATGTGATCATAGTGTGTTACAATTGAATTTAAGAGGAAGTAAACTCGTATTTGTGTGGAGGGAGAGTGGAAAACCGTTCAGGAAAAACCATCCCCAGTTCACCCGACCGAGATTCGAACCTTGACCTCCTCGGCCTTGACAGTCTAGCTCAACACGAAACTAGCGCATTCGATAACTACGCCACCGAGGCAGGTATATATTACTCATTCAATCAATATCTAATGTTTGATAAATAAATGTACAAAAACCGCCCTTTGGTTTAAGCATCATTCTCCTGGTCTTTTGTTGACTTCAAAAATGCATTACTAGGCTATAGGCACTGAAAATAATTTAGGGTATTTTTAGGTATGGGAGAGTTATTGTGTTGGTAATTCTGAAAGAATTTAATTTCTGTGTATTGTTGTGAGCTACCTACAGTCGCCTATTTAATAAAGTGGTATACTCAAATAATATTTTTATTCCAACATCATTACCCTAGTTGACTTATTAGGGCCTCCATTTAAGCTAGAGATTTAGTTAAACTTAAAATATCATTAATAGGCTAACAAAGGTTATATTTAACACATACAAATTTGAAATATTTTGCACTTTTAACAATGTGCTCATTAGGCTTATTTAACCTAAAAATGATTATTCCCCTGGCGATAATAAAATTCAAGAAACACTTTAAATAATTATTTCTAAATAATTAATTGCAGGTGTTACTATATTAATAGTATGTAAGCACCTCTATTTGTAAGACATAAAAAAAAATATAAAAAAAATTTTAATTACTTTAAAATGTTATATTCCCAAAGTTTCCCTCTGTAGAGAATAACCCTTTAAGTTAGAGAGAATAGGTACCTAATATTATTGAATTAAATAATTTTATATTTAAAAAAATATTTTTAATTAGAAGGAATGGAAGTGATTGACATGTTTCTGAATAAGATGCTGTGTTCATGAATACAGTACCATATTTTAAGGGAAAATGATATAAGTAAAGCTTTTGTCACCACCACATGGAAGGTAAGGTTTCATTAGGTTGCAATGTTATCTACATTATTGTGTATTAAATACCTTTTGTGTCATGTTGGGCTATTCTATTCTTTTAAATATAAAGTTTTTATGTGATTTAGATAAATACTAGGCCTAATATTGTTTATTCATAAAACTATACACTGGACACAATATTAACATTGGTAAATTTTGATTTATGCCTATTGTGTGAAAGGTATTTTAGATAATAAAATTTCTTTTAGAATTATTAAAGAAAGAAAAATCATAAAATATGTTCCTGAAGCTGCTAGTATTTATTTTGGCCGTATGGCAGTATGGTATGTGTACAAAACGCTGAAATCTTAATTACCCTTTATGATCCACTAAGAAAATTAGCCATACACCTATGACCAATTTGCTTATTGGATTATATAAAGTAATTAAGAAGTCGGCGTTTAATACACGTACCTTGCCAGAAAATCCATTCACAACTGAAAACAAAAGTCAAAAACTAGGCAGGGTTAGGACTCATTGTTACATTTTGAAACAAATTGGAATACCACATCGTATCTAGGGTAGCGTATCTTAGATAAGGCACATAAAATATATCGTTCGAATTTTAAACAAGAATAAGATGCATAATATAATAAATTAATGCCAGAAATATAAAATGCATTCCAGGTTTATAATGTATTTGTTTTTAAGAGCATTTTATTAATTATTCAAGGTTAGAGAATAAAATACTTCATTTTGTTTTAATGGCTCTGAACCCAGCGCCATCATGAATGAAGTTTTAGAATGAAACTATATTAAAAGTCATGCAAATGATAAATAAGTGTAAACATTAACATACCAATTATCCAAATAATAAAAAGGTCAATAGAACTTCCTAGCTAAATAAATGATATTGCAATTATATGACAACTGAAGAGTACAAATTTAAGACCAACTCTAACAACTTGAGCACATACTACCAACATACGAAAATAGCGGGAAGCCTTAGGTTGTCAATCAAAGGATGATTTACCATTCGTTTAAGAAATATTAAAGCGGAATTCAAGTAATATGGTTCATATATTAAATAAAAAAGCAACTGTTTTCATTACAGACATTCAATCATCACAGCATTCTTGGAAGCATATTCGATGCAGGTGGTTGAAATTTGTAACATAAAATTAGAGGCCATTATTGAACAATAAATCTACTGATAAGTGTCGTTTATTGATGTTCCACAGGTTTTTAAAATATGTCCAAACAAAGACCACGTTAACATGGTTCAAAACCTACTCAAGTTAAGAGACATCAAAGCGTCGTGATAAGCAAGGATCGAAATTAGATAGGGGCTATTACCAAATAAAGTGTGGACTTCCTCAAGGTGTAATCATCCATCCTATTTTATTCTTAATTCATAAAAATAATGTACACAAATCTGCTTTGAGTGGACATATTCAGTTGTATGTAGGTGAAATTTGCTTATCTTATTAAAAGAGTCATTTTAATTATTTAACAACTAATTTTAAATCAGACATTCCTCCTTTACTTGATTGGATTAGTATAAGCCATTTATCTATTAATTTAAAAAATATATAGGTACTAGGCCTACCATACTGGGTCTTATTTTCAAAACCAAGCCTTATTAAAATAAAGACAATAGAATATTAATTATAGAGAAAAATAAAACATTAAAATTTATCGTCTCTATTACACTTTGGATCTATCTATTTAAAATCAACTGTTATGGGATATTCACAAATATAATATATTATCCAAGAAACTAAATCTAATTGCAGGAGTAATAAACATATTGTCGGCCTAATAAGAAAACCTCGTAACTCCAAATTTGGGGAGTTATTATATTTGTGTGCCATCTGGTGACAATAATAAGGTACTGACACAATCAGCAAAGCCCACAACTCCAATAAAATATAAGTTTCAACAAAATGTTGTTTTTCAAACCTCTTAACTGCACTATTGGATATTTTAATTGGCAAACCTGATTACTCCACTGCAGACCCTCCAGGAAGAAGGGGGGGGGGAGGTCAAAGAAGCAAAATTCCCGGGGCCCGGGCACCAGGTGGCCCGGCTCGGCTTCGACGAGACTTTTTCTTCTAATTTTTAATGAATATGTAAACGTTTGAGCGAAATGGAAGAAAATTGCAATATAAGACGAAATTTAAATTAAGTACACTAATTACCACTATTTAAACTTGAATGTATGAGCCATAAACAAAATTAAAGGTTACGCCGTTAAAGCTAGTGAAATGTTGGCGACCTGACGTAAGAAACCAAATATATTAAAGTGAGACACAAAACCAATATTTCTAAATCTACTTCACAGTCCCTAAAACTGCTCAACAAAATAACAGAACTCAATATTATAAACGAATGTAAATGGGTTGCTTTGCACAAAATCTACACTCTCCCATTTTCTGTTGCTCAAGCAGAAAGATGTTTTAGTGTGCTTATCAGAATTAAGAACTGCTTTAGATCAACAATGGGTTAACAAGGACTAACTGATCTGATAACACTATCCATTGACTCAAGACTTGAACGGAAATTGAATTTTGAATTCAACATTCAAATGTTCACTGCTATAAAAATTTGAAAGGCGAATTTTAAATGACCCAGTTATATTCCAAATTGTTAAGTCGTAGCTAAATTGTTAAATTTGAAAAAGAAAACCTGAGAAATAAAACATACATACCAATACATCAAAAGATAAGCCTTTTATTTAAAGTTCTTTCCTACCACTTTTCCATTAAAATATGTGCTACTAATGTGTGTATGTTCGTTGTGTTTCTGAAAAATTATCGTGCATAGTTGTATGATTATTAAGTTGTCTTGGGACAATTTTCTGATAAAAGTTGTTAAAAATTATTTACTAGTTTTGCTATTGATATAAAAATAGTCTTTAAAAAGTTCACAGCCTTTGAGGATCCTTTTTTTTTAGGAGTGTGAGGAGTCTGAAAATTTGCACATTAGAGTAATGGAAAGAGGACCCAAAAAAATGATTTGCCCCCGGGCCCTTAGTGACTCTTGACGGCACTGTTCCTCAGTAAATCTATGGCAAGAGTGAAGCATGTCTGCCCCTTTTCAATTATTGTAATTGTTTTAGTGGTTATTTTATTTTGCAACAGAGGAGGGTTGCAGAACTCTAATATAGAGGTCGAGTCCCTGTGAACATTGCAGTTGGTAACCTTGTTATGTGTATATTTTTCCCCCAGAGTTCCGCCACTGACAAAGTAACTGCCAAGCTCTCTCCCAGATAGAGCGGATCATGATCAGTGGACTTCTTCTTGACGTCAGTGTCGGTGAGGTTACAAAAACTGACAGACCCCACCGAGACGCGCAGGGCTTATGTGTGTTACCTTAAGCTAGTACCTACCTAAGGCTCTTAAGTCGTATCTATTGATGGTTAATAGTTGTAAGCTCAATATATTGCTAACGTAACTAGCCAATTTTGTTTCACTCAGGTAATTTAAGTGGAACCATGCAGGTAGTTCTTTATAGGTTTATGGGAACCCAAATTTGGACCCTTTGGATTATTTCCCTTACTTTTGTGAAGTAACTTTTCAAATTAATGTTTAATATTTTCTGATTTCATAGGTTGAGCCTCGTAGTGGATCTTGGGTTATGAAATCGGTGTTTGACTAATGTAGAAAGAAGTATTACTTATAGCCCTAACTTATCCCATTCTTCCGCTCTATCCTAGGCCTAGAGAGGAAGCTATGCTTCTGGCGGTGATATATTTTATCTTATTTTCTCTTGAAATACTTGTCTTTTTGACAACGAACCCTCCAGAGGTGTTGAAGGGGGAGGGGGGAACGCTCCCCTGATCCACACCGGCAGGATTCCTTATTAATTGTGTAGAGGTATATGTAGTGTTAAAGGTTCAATTGAAGACATTAGTTCTCTTAACAAGACAATATTGTACTCTTGTACACAAGAGATGGACCATAGAAGACAGAAGAGGTCCACTATATATGAATAATTTTTTTGGGGTTAACCATGTTAAGTACAGTGTGCAACTTTTTGCCATGGACATAGCTACGAGAAACTTCCTTGACATTGGCTTTGGTTATCCCTCCCTTTCCTTTGAATCCCTTTGTCTTTTAATGGGACGTCGATGGTGCGAGCGTCTTCTGAAGAAGATGGACACTGGAACTTATGGAACAGAGATGGTGGGTCATCCACAAACCAAATATGAGGATGAAGAGGCAAGAGAGCAACTCAAACTGAGGTGATGGACCATCTTTAAGGTGATGGATGTTCCTTCGTCTAATATTTCCTGTAAGGG
>CABFWB010002029.1:51926-85516 GCA_902151455.1 Timema bartmani | reverse complement strand
GGGGGGGGGGGGGGGGGGGAGAATTGTGACATTAGCAATACTAGCTAGTTTTACATCAATACTACCCACCCCGAATAAAACCAATACATGTAGACATCCTGCAATATCAAAGATTTACAAAACCTTACTATGTCTAAGATATGTGCTTTACTCACCCTATAGTCTCGGTCAACAACCATAACACAACTGGTGCACATAAAATAATTCTGAAAAGAAGATTGACACTCCTTTTAAAAGTGGATCAACGAGACATTAGAGAGGTTATTTAGGCCTACGCTGATTGGCCTAGCCGGCCGACAGACAACCTCATGCGATCTTCACTGCCAACTGACCAGATTTTCGGATTGTCGTGTCTAAATGACGTGTCTAGATTATGAATGTTGTTAACAAGAGAATCATGCTGATAGCACGTGTTCGCAACGTGGCATTATACTTTTAATATGAAGATACCACCCTTATATCCATCAACTAGACCTATATAAAGCTGGTGCTCAGATAATATTGTTAACTATTAATTTCGACACAACTACGAGAGGTCCTGGTTTGGACTTGGACAAAATCTTTCCAGGATGACAAAATATAATCTATTTATATTTTGTTAAATATTTAAATATAAACGACCTATAATGGGTCTGGATGTTTGAAAACTTAGTTAATTATGTGATTAAAATCGTTCAGTGTAGGCTTCAGTAATTCCTCACTAAAATATTTATTTTGGAAAGTAAAATTGTTTTATGGTACACTTAATGTTTCCTTTTGCTGCTTGGGCGCTGGTCTCTTTGTAATATTTAGACTTATTAGTAGGTAGCCACTTTTTGGTTATATTTTTTGCTTTGAATATTTATTTTAAATATAAATTTTATTGCACTCGTGGCTACCAATAATTGTTTAACTTTAAAATTTGATAATGTTTAATTTATAGATAAAATTCTTTAGACGTCTCTTGTTTGGAGAAATTATAAAAGTAATTTATTTTTGTTGGCTTATAACCTATAACTTTAACAATAACCGATTCATTTAGTGAGACATTACCAGTATTCTAATGTAGTATTACTTTTTTTTTTATTATAATGTTGAATATTAACAATTTGAAATCTTCTTGATTACTTCAAAATTGATGGATGTAATAGTCCCACAGAAGTTTAGGTCATGTAGGGAAGTCAAACCATTGTGTAATTTATTTTGATAAGAATTGATATGTGAATTTAAGTTTAATCTTAAAATTTAATGATTTAGTGGAAATTTACAATGGTAATTCGTGCGCTTTGTTAACCATGTAGAGGAGCTCTTTAAGCTCTTTATTAAAATAGTAGGAATTCAAAGGTTTAACCTGTTTGTTTAGTTGGAATTCCCAATGCTGATTCAGACGCTTTTTTAACCGTGTGGAAGAGCTCTTTAAGCTCTTTGATATACCAATAATGGAAATATCTTATGCCTTTATAGTTCGGGCACTTTAAGTTACTTATTAATATAATAACGTTTAAAGGTTTAATGATTTAATTTGTTTGTTTGGTCTGAATTTACAAAGGTGATTCAGACGCTTTGTTAACCAAGTAGAGGAGCTCTTTTAGCTCTTTATTACTATGCAAACGATTTTTTATTATTATTGGGTCTCTTACAGACTAATTCGTATATATAAATAATTTATTTATAACTCTTTTGTTTCAAAACGTAGTCTTCTTCAAGGACTACTATTACTTTGAGATTGTGAAATATATCCTCAAATGTACTGCGCAAGCGCAGTCTCTGCCATCTTTATATGTTTTTCAACACTACTCCATTCGTCTTGTGAGGGCATGTATTATTTATTTTCCTCTGTTATCTTACTTTGAATAAATAATTCATATTTTTCTTAAACTGGTAAATGTTCTTATTTTTGTTACATTAAATTCCTTATAGGTTCCGCCCACCATCTTCCCGGCTATTGTGGCCTCTAGCGCTTAGAGTTGGAGGTGGTGAATGGTATACCGTTGTCTTTATACCGGTGCAATACTGTATCACACGTCTTTAACTTGTGCACTTGTATTAACTGCCCAGCTTCCCAATGTTGTTGTTAATTGCTTGACTCTTCTGCCCATCTCATATTCGCGTTAAAATTTTCTCAACTTGTATTGTTGAGCCGCCAAACTGGTGCCAGATATGAGTCATCTGAGAAAACCCATTGCTGGAGAGGATTGCGACATTATCCAGTCCTGTCTCGACACGTCAAGCCAGCAAATTGGCACCGCAAGGTTTCCCGTGATTATTCTTGTCTCTACTTGTTGAACCGCCAATTTGAAGACGGTAAGCGGTTGATTCATGTAAAACAACATAGATTTAGAGTTTTTCGTCAAATGTTCTCTTGCATCTACCGAGGGGTGATGTACTCTCAGGAATCCGCCAGTAGAGGGTAGGGTTCTCCTGAACCAAATGTTGGTACACATTCTACCTGGTTTAATTATATCAAGCGGAATATCTGGTTGATCAGCTTTAACTGATTTTTGACTTCGCCATATTTTTTCTCTCTCGCAAATGTGAGGTGCACTCAACCACTGGAAGGAAGTCTTTGATTATATGACCGTTCTAACAGGCTCACGTAAGATATCGAGGTTCGAATTCCAGTGGGCACCTCGTCTAGATGTCAGGCTCATCTAATTCTGGCGGGGGATGTTATAATCGAATTCCTGCTGGATAAACTGTTGGTAGGTCTCCCTCCAGGTAAAATGTTGGAACATTTTCTTAATCATCCCTACCACATTATCTTAGTTAATATATAGACGCTTATCAAGAAAGGGTGCGCGTTATTCATCTAGCAATGACGGGAAGGTCGTGGGTTTGAATCTTGCTCGGGTGAACTGGGGTGGTTTCCTACTCTGCTTCATTTCACGTAAAAGCTAGAACATTTCTACCTTACTCCTCCTTATCTTCGTTAGCAGTGGTCCATGTTGATTTGGCGGATACCAACATCCACGCATGTCAACGGACGATACCAAACAACCAATTTTGGTAGTCTTTTGTGGGGGAATAGCGGCCGCTAATTGAGGATTATAAAACACCGTGATGCTTCCGAGGCCCCTAATTGTGCATAATCAGAGCTGTGTCAATGCTCTCTAGTTGAGACATCGCCGGGAAATAACCCACTACCACATATATGGGGGAAGGTGTGGGGGTTAATGACTCTTCAATAGGGTCAATGCTATCCGCTTTCAACATATATAACAAGTTTAGTCACACGCGGGAGGGTTAATGACTCTCGCTAGGGCTTCAAAGATACCCTCCAAGTCGGTTACCACACATTTCAGCCCCTGGGTTATTTGAAACACACAGCTCACGAGGAAGGATGGTGGAGGGAGAGGGGAAAGTGAAAGGAAGTCCAACAGAATCTTGTGGCAGGAAACCATTCTTAACACTCTACGCTAAAAAGCCGGGCAGATAGGATGCTCTTGAAAGATCCCTTGCTCGCTAGCAATGCCAACATTTTATGTCGCGGAAGAAGTGCCCGACTGCACATTTCCCCCAATAATTAAAATAAATAATTAAATAAATTAAAAACTCCCACAAATAAATTCCAACGCAAGTCCCAATCTTACCGAGACATACGATCCAATGGCACACATAAAAACCAATGGGTATACATAAAAACCAATGGACACATATAAAAACCAATGGGCACACAAAAACCAATGGGCACACATAAAAAACTAATGGAACAGGAATGAACCAGTTTGAACATGAATAAAACACATACAAACCGTGTAAAAACAGTACATTTTGTGGACGGGGGCTATGGGGGGAGAGGAGGAGAGCTAATCAGAAGCCAGAGCTATTTATATCGGTCAATCACAGCCTGTTTTCAACGCTAATTCGCACTACTAGAAACTAATCGTAGATGTTAATAAATATGGAAAATGCTATGAATTTGCTTTGATATCCAAATGGTTTCCCATCTGGAAAATATAGTAGCTTTGTTTTATGCCCTATCAGGGATCCTAGTACATAATTATATTAAAGTTAATTCGGTGTGAAATATTTAGTAAAGTCCCTTCAGGAATCAGATTCATTTGTGGTCATCTTTGTGACATCTTATCATCTTATGGTGCACTCTGAACTGCCGTTTTTGAGACGGAACTTTATTGTAGAAGTTTGACAAGGTAAAATTGGTCTTAGAAGTTGTGGATTGCTGTTAAATAGGAGTTTATGAAATATTACAGTGTTTTTGTTCTATCAGAGAGTATAGAAGTACAGAAAGTTGTAGCTTTCTTATTTGCAACTACCGAATATTTCGTATAGAAAAATTACTTTAGTATAATCTGTGTTTATAATAATCTGACTTTATTATACTGTTTATTACAACCTGATTTAGTTGTTTAGTGAAGTTCTTTACCATGTTAATTTTTGTCGCTTATCGAAAGTTAATATTTAAGTTTTGCTGTTCTTGCTGTTCCCCTTTTGATTTCTACTTTATTATCCGATTATTTGTTTATTTTCTTATTTAACAATAAAATCTCTATTGTTTTTTGTTTCATGAGTGGCTGCCTTTCATGGACCCTGCCACTACGACCATTACAATCTCTTCTAAATCGCAGCCATACAGACTGAAAAGAAAAGTGCTCTCCGATGAGTTGACAGCAAGGGGTTTCTCTGCCCCCCCCTCGAAGCCACAATAGTATTTTCAAGCGTAGCTGTCCTATCAGTTTGGTAAGTCCAGCGATTTCCTTAATATTGTAGTTAGTTTGGAGAGGAGTGAGGATATTACAGAGGAAGTTAGTGAATTCATTAACAGACCACCCATAATAACTGCTGAGGGTGCTCAGGCTATGTCATCCGCTCATCATGATGTATATATTTCCACCACCTTAATGTTTCTGTTAATGTTACGCCACCCTCCTCTTCAAGGACCAAGAGTAGTGTAGTGGAAAACTGTTTATCTCTAATTCCTATTTACGATGGTCAATCTTGTACTATATTGTTAAAATTTCTGTTGGAAGGGAACAGAGTTTCTATACTTTAGTTAGTAGGAAACTCAGAGTTCCTTATCTTGCATATAGGGCGAACGTCTGGTCTCCTATCTCATTTGTTTTCTGAAGGTATTCAGTTAGGTCTCCTTTGGAATACGGTAGTGGATCGTATTTTTAAATCCTTAGTAACAAGTATGGAAAAGGAGAGATTATGGAGCGAATTTGTTCGTCGTTTCCAACTCCCCCAGGAATTCTTCGGGTTATTTATTTTAACTCTTTCTGAAGCAGCGGACATCTTAACTGACTTGACTGAGATTCAAGTAGTAGAGATCGTTCTAGAAAATGTTTCCCCACTTACGCGGATACATTTTGGCTTTTCTTAACACTTGGCATCTGGCGGGTAGGATAAAATAATCCTAGAAGTGGCTTGTGATCTGTGATGATTGTGAAAGATCAGCCCAAGAGTAACTACTGAAACTTGTTGACACCAAATATAACCACCAAAGCTTCCTTATCGATTTGAGCGTAGTTACGCTCAGATTGTGACAGTGTTCTTGATCCAAACACTATCGGAGCTTCCATTCCATTGTCCATAATATGGGAGAGGACCGCTCCAACCCCGTAAGGAGATGCATCACACGATAGTCTCAATAATCTACTTCTATCATAATGCGTCAGAACTAGGTCTGATGTTAAAATGGCTTTTGCTTTATTGAATGCAATCCCATTGTTTTGAGTCCACTGCCATGGTGTATCCTTATCTACAAGATGGTGTAGGGATTCCAAAATAGTAGCTTTGTCCATCAGGAATCTCTCATAAAAATTGAGAAGTCCTAAGAAAGCTTGAAGTTCTGTTTTGTTATTAAGTGCTGGAGCTTTGTGTATGGCTTCAACCTTGTCTTATAGGGGGTGAATGCCTTGGGCGTCTACCTGAAAATCTAAAAATGACACCTCTGGAACTCCAAATCTGCACTAGTCCTTCCTTAACCGCAACCCTGAATCACTCAATCTTTGTAGTACTTCCTGTAATCTGGAATTATGTTGTTCTCTATCTTTGCCCGATATAAGTATGTCATCCAGGAGTACCGCTGTACCTGGTATACCTGCTAATAGACCTTCAATAAGCCCCTGGAAAATCTCCAGTGCTGCACTAATTCCAAAAGGCATTATTGTCACCTGCATCAAGCCTTTTGGCGTATTAACCGTCAATATTTTAGAAGATTCTTAGTCTACTTTAACTTGTGCATAAGCATGTGCAAGGTCAAGCTTATAAAATATGGCTTCACCTGTTAAGCATGCAAAAGCTTCAGTTGCAGTTGGTAAAGGGTATTTATCAGGGCATAGAGCTTTATTAACTGTACTCCGGTAGTCCCCGCACAACCGCAGAGATCCATCCCGCTTTGGCACAATCACNGACATCGTCTGCCAGTGCCAGTGGTATTGGACGGCTCCGTAGATACTGAGGTTGAACTGAGGGGTCCATTTTTAATGAAACTGGTGGTCCAACATATTCTCCTAGTTTGTTATCTTCAAAAGCTGACAGTTTCTGTACTGTCTCCAAGAACTTACTATCAGTGATATGGTGAATTCCTTGCATTTTAATTCCCAACGTAGTGAACCAATTTCTCCCAAGGAGGCTTGGCCCATTTTCTTCCACCACGGCTACGGGCAGATTAGCGGACAGACCGTTGTATGTGGCCTCCACATTACACCAACCCAGGATACAAAGAGGCTGTTTTATTCCCCAGGTGCAAAGCTGATTATCGGAACTCATAAGTTTTGGTTTAGAGGTCCATATTTTGTCATAGGTTACTGAGCTGATAACTGTTAGGGCTGCTCCTGAATCGATATCCATGTGATGTTTAGTTCCATTCAACATCACATTTATGTGGAAGGGTTGGTTGTTTCTAGTTTCAAATCCCATCCTCATCGCCAAACTGATATGTCCTTACACATTGACATATTTTGTCTGGTACATGAACCACATCTAGCGCACGTTACAACGCCAATAGGACCATAGATAAATATTATACCACACCATGTTGTCCATCTACCATCACTTCCTGCCATAACTACTCTAGTCATTTCAGTTCAGATTGACCAACTTAAACTGTACACATACCTTCTATAGAGTATATTACTACATGGTTTACAAGAAAATAGATGGCACCGGTCTTCTGAGATGTCTGTGTGACCATTTCTTCTTTATTTCCTGCGTCCGGTAGTGCCAACACCACGTCCCCTGGGTGTCTGCTGGTAATGTGGCTGCTCCTTGTAGTATTGTATCTACGGTGGTGGGAGTTGAAGATGGCCAGGATGTAGTGGTATTATTTATTTGTGATAATTGGTAATTGTAGCCCCATGATCGAGCGCCAATTTTTACGATATTTTACTTGAATAAATACAACTGTTAATTTTGCACAGGGTTTATTGATGTATTTTATTTTCGGTACAAAGATATTATGTAAAATTATACAATTTTACTTGAACTACAGATTATTTTCTGTGTACTCGTTGTATTTAAGTTAGTAGTACTGTCGTGATATTACACGTTCTTTAGGTTATGTCGCCGGCACTCTGTAGATTTATATGACTACTCTGTTGAGTTAAATTACTACTATTTTTCCTACCGGCACTGTGTAGATTTATGTGATTACTCTATATATTCATACGCACAAGAAGCTTATAAATTAGCAACTCTGGCCCCTTGGACCTCTCGTGACCAGTGTAAAAACCAACAAATCGAAAGCGTCCCTGCGACTGGTGTCTTGAAGGCTAGCTTCCTATTGGGTATAGGGAGCTAACGTCACTTGCTTGTTTTGTAAATACTACGAAGTTAAATTTTGAAAGAAAAAATAAGTTTTAATGATGCAATCCTTCGACATTATTACTTAAAAGCGCGTGATTCCCCATGGATGAAGTATTGAAAGGATATTTTACATACAATAATTTAAAGAAAAATGCACTTTATCCATAACTTTTTAAATGTATTAGAGGGGTCCAAATCAGTATCATTACAATACCCCTCATTTGCTTATATCTTAAAGAATTTAATGAATTTAATGAATTTTGATATAAGAAACTCCCATACTGTGCAAGAGCTACGTCATATTTGACATTCTTAAAGTTAAACATGAATAAATTGTAAAATGTAGGCTTACATAAATTGTATATGTGTATAAAAATTGATTTAAAATTACTTGTATAACAATGTAATAGCTATGATATATTGTTTACATGTTTTCACAATTGATTATTTTTATTTTCAATGTTCAGTCTTCTTGATGAATAAACGGAAAGATAGAATTTTTTGTGTTCTTGTTTATTTATTTAGTGTTTCTTGTTAATTTCTATATTTTTTATTACACTGAAAATTGTCGCAGTGTTCGTTGCACTGTTCTTGAAATGGTGATAATATAAAAATTTTAACAAAATAATAAATTGATTTGGTTGAATAATTAACTTTCTATTTTAGCTTAGGTAAAATTAGGTTAAGTTTAAATTTAATAAATCCAAATATAATTTAACGTTGGCTGTAAAATCTCTTAAAAATAAAAAAGTTATTGGCTGAAGTACCTTAAAGTACTTTAAATTCAGATTAAATTTTGAAATGCTTGATTAAAAATATAAATATTTAAATTATTTTTATAAAATTTTTAATTTAATCACCAATAAACCAATTATTTCTATTAAAATTCAAATATTTATGTGGGTTGTGTTAGTTATCCAATCAATCACTGTTTACCGAATTCACTACGGTAAACTTTCCCTAAAACATAAATTTACTTATTTAAACATAAATTTAGTTATTTAAATTGTCCTTAACCTATAAAAAAAATCTTACATACTCTTAATTACTAACTTAAATTAATTTGAAAAAATGGGGTCACGTTTTCTCAAACATCTTTATTTAATTTTTTATTGATGTAATTGATTTTATTAATGTGACCTCAATCATTTATTATTATAGGACAACTATTAATGACTTGCCATTCAGCAAGGCATATTATATGCTTATGTATTCAATTTACTTATAGTAGCATATAATTATTATGTTTATTTGTTTTCTTGTTATAGGGCGCTGGCTCTTCAACCAAGGTCAAACTGCCCTTTCACTCTATTTTATCTTTACTAGTGACACAGCTTTTCAGGATCAAGGTCAACCTGCCCTCTAACTTTCACCTCTCTCTTTCTACTTTTCTTTAGTGATGTCAACTTGTCGACTTGTGAGAAACATAAAATATACTGTATTACCCCAACATTGTGATGTTTAAAATAGTTGAAATGTATAGAAGACAATCTTGGAATCTTATAGTACACTTGAAATCAGCTTGAAATCATATGTCACACTACCATAAAATATTTATGATATGAATGAATGATATGATATAAATGAATCATTGCTTGCACATCGCTAAGTCCATATCTAAATAGACCTTAACTCCTCAACCAATACACCTTAACTCATCAACGCTGCAAGATGCCCTCGGGCCAACTTTAAACCTAAGACACACGACGCTTAAGATCATGGCTTGCACATCGCTAAGTCCATGTCTGAATACACCTTACATCCTCAACCAATACACCTTAACTCCTATATAAAAAATGCGTTAAAACAAGACACAACTGGGCTCTCATGTTTCCACTCACTTTAACTTGATATAATAATAATGCACTCATATGCATATCTAAATTAATTTCTTTAGATATCTTAGATCTTATCTTTCAGCTCATTAGTTTAATCTGTGAATCCGTTAATGTTTTTGACTAATACTTGTTGAATTTATATAAAATGTAATTAATTAAAATGACCCCCCACACAAATATTAAGATCTGTATATTAACTATCACTCTTAAAATTTACCATTTGTAAAATGATACATTAATTCTGATTTACAAGATCGTCCACTAATTAAGTCTGATCCTAATTACCTAACTAATTAGTCAAACTTACAAAATTTGTCTTGAACAGAAACTATTTAAATTCTTATAAACTTAAAATTGCCCTGTTGGCATAATTTTAATTTAACTTGTACTAATAAAACTTTTACCAAAGACAATACAATTAACAAAAATATGCCCTTAGAATTTGCTCACACTATAATCTCTTCTCGCGTGTTTTCACGCACCCTCCAGTTGACAAATGTAACCAACCCCTCACCTAACTTTCCATCCGATCTTCTATCCGCATGCTTCCAAGGGTCCATGCCCCCTACTATAAGCATATCTTCCTCTTGTTATCTATATTGATTGATAGAATTCCCTGTAACTATTTTTAATCCAAATGAGATTAATATGATTTGTTCAGAATTATATTTTTAAACTTAAAGATTTCATTTTGTAAATATACTGGGTTTGAATATTACTCCCAGCGAAATATTTTTTTATTTTCTTGGTTGTTCTTCCAAGTAAGTGTTCTCGAGTTTATCCTCTTTTCTCTTCTGAACAAAAGATGTTTTCATGCAAGCTTATTTTTGAGTCATAGTGCACAACAATAGATGGCATCTGTAAACTTGAAGTGGGGATGTAGGGAACATTGTACATGTTAACAACTATCCCCTTTTTATTTTACAAAAGAAGGATTAATTCTACCTTGCTGAGTTTTGCTGCTAAGTGTTTACTTACAATTTCTGCAAATATGCACTACTTTCCCTTACAAAAGAAGTATTATTTCTACTTTGCTAAATTGTACTTTTGAATATTTAATTAAATTTTAATTTTAAACATTTCTTACCATGACTAAAGTTGGATTTAATATTTCGTCACAACTGACACAAGTTGTTGAATGAGCACAAACTCACGCTAATTGGAACATCACGTAAGAACAAGACGAAAATTCCCCCATCATTCACAAATACACGGGAAAACGCTGCAAACTCTAGCTCATTTGATTTTTATACAGATAAAACTTTAATTCCGTATGTGCCAAAGGTTAGGAAAGTTGTCCTGCTATTATCGACAATGCACCATGATGCAGCCATTGGTAATTCATCTGGTGATAAGGCCAAAAGTGTCAAAACATGTTTAAAATATCATGCTTGTTTAGGCCTAACCTCATAACCAACAGTATAAGTGCCCAATAGTGTGGCGCACGAATACATTCTTTAAGCCTCCTTTTTGTGCTAGTGTGGTTGGCGTCATGTAACACTCATGTTGAGCTCTTACCGTGTGCGTTCCGCTAAATAAGAACAGTGCGTTCCAAACTTAAAACAAAGTGTTTAACAAAAAGTTAAATCAATAATTTTTATAACATGACAAAATGTGGGGTAGATGTGGTAGACGAACTGAATGTTTCTTACGATGTGTCCATAAATATTAGGCGTTGGCCTCTGCACTAACGAATGTGGCGGATATAAATGCCCAAATTATTCAGGAAGCAAACACCAAAACGAAAACAGTTCGAAGAAAGTTTCTAAGGAATTTGTCACCGGCACTGCTCAAAGAACATATTACAGACAAGCAGAAAGCAATACTTCCAAGAGAGCTGTCCTAAAAACTAAAACGACATTCTTTAGAACCAACATCAAGAAAAGGACCCGTACAGATGAAACGATATACCCAAAGTCGTTGTGTTGCATGTCCTAGAAGTAAAGATCGTAAAACCAAGTACACATGTAATAAATGTGACATATATTTGGGTTTAGAACATATCATTCCTATGTGTCAAGGGTGTTCAGCGCCAATATAGCTAGAATATTCTGAATGAAACAGCTATTTTTTTTTTAATTTTCTGGTTATGAACAAACTAAACTTTATAAATAATACGGTACTTATTCAGAGTTTTAAGATTAAATTAAACATTATACATGTAATTTGAGTATAAAATATTTAAATAATAATGTGCAGAGAAAATATAGTTTCAGGAAAACTGTTAAAAGTTCACTTTTTTATTTTTTCTATAATTATAGTATAAAAATATATAATTTTGCTAAACTTGATGCATTGTTTATTTTTATAATACTTCTGAATATTTACAAATTATCATTCATTAATCATTTTGCCAAAATATTATATTATTAAATTTAAATAATCTATGGGGTTTTTTACACCCCACCCTACCCCTGGAGTAACTTTCAATGCTACACCACTGCTAGGCTATTTAAGGTGGTTCCCTGGTAGCATGCATCTTTGTGGAAAAAAAATTCAAAATTTAATATTATTTTAATCTTTGGGCCAGTTTCATAGTCAGATTTAGTACGCCTAAAGTGCGAGTCGATACTAAATACAGGACGACACCTACCTAGACTAAAATGGAATGGGCCAGTTTCGCATATGAAACTGGCCCATTCCATTCAATTTCAGGTAGGTGACGTCTTGTATTTAGTATAGCACCGCACTTGAGGCGTACTAAATTTGACTATGAAACTGGCCCTTTGTGTTATTTTGATTAAGTAACTATTTTGTAGTCATTTTCCCTTGTTTTTAAATTCAGCTATTGTATATTAACTACAAACATTTTGTAAGGGATCCTTCTTGATTAGTTAAGTCGTTCACGAGCCCACCACGCGAGCGTGCTATTAGCAGTGCGTTTCAGGCTCAAGTTGAGCGAAAGAAAATGGATTTCTCTGTCTTGTTTTTTTGTTTTGTTTTGGCGGGCACCCTTTGATAACTAGGATAATAGCTATACATGTTTTTGTAATTTTTTTATGAGTAGTATTTTTTTTTAATTTTAATAGCTGTTTCACATGGCCAATTTGTAAAATTCAATATTTTTGAGGGAAACTTACCGCCAATTTCAGGCGCCTGTGCCGAGATTCTCGAGAGATACGTGGCATAAGGGTCTACCTAAATATTACTTACTATACGGTAGGAGTCTAGTACGAGATAAAGCCTTCCAAACGAGAGTCTTTCAAAAATCACAGGATAACCTAGCCTACATCAACTTATTTAAAGGATAAACTCACTATTTTCGAACTTTGTTATGCTCTACAAACCTTTTACTAACATATTAATTTCAGTTAACTAATCATACAGCGATATAGATCTCATATAATCAATAAAATTAGGGAACCATTTCAAAATGCTACATTGCCTTGTATGTGTTTTAGAGAAAAAAAAATACTCGAAAGTTTGCTTCTCTCTTAAACAATGGTACGTAGACAGACGACAGATCGAAAATTTCCGCTATATAATAATATGACTGTCTAGACAATGATTTTACCATTCATATATCGATATATTATAAAGTCGACCTTTGATCATTCCTATTCACCATAAGCTGGAATAGTAAACGGAATAGCTGGCTAAAAAGAAGATTAATACTAGATGAGCAATGGTCTAATAAATAACATATAATTAGAAAAGCCAATTAATATGGAATCTGTTTCTACTGATTGTGGTACCGACTCTTGTGATGATTTGGAAAAAGAACCGTATGTTTTTTTTGACCGAATGTTCATTTCAATTTTGTTTTCTTTTTTTTTACTTAATGATTTATGACATAACTTCTCTTTATTGTATGGTTAATCCTAATACTTCGGGTTTCAAACTTCTTAGGGCCCCCCTCTTATTCCGGCTACAGACTTTGGGGTCATCTTTGGTCAGAAATACCAAAACCACATGATAATCTACTTGTTTCACATACTTGACTTTCCGAAAAGCCTTGCCCATTGATATAATATTATAAGTGATTTTCAATTTCATATTAATTTAAGGTGATCACATGTCCGTGGTCACTTTGGGTTTTGGGGATGAAAAAACTAAGGATCAATAACGTTTACGCAGCCTTTAAAAAAATTCTATCAAATACATTTGTATTAAAAACACACACAAAGAAAAAAAAAGTCAGCCGTCCATATACTAAGACTATGTAATTAATAATTTAGATAATATTGTTCTACTCATCTATTTAACAGAATATTACGAGACACAAAAGTCAACAGCAACCATGCCATAAACATCTGGCTTTTTTTTTGTAGCAAACAATAATCTTTCACATAGGATGAAGCCCTATTTTTTTATTACCGTTTCCTAACGCAGATTGTAGATCTTTTAGTAAATAAACATTGATCAAACTTTCACACACAGCTTTATTTAGCCCTCTTACCTAAACACAATTATTAACTACCTATTTTTTAAACAATACAGTCATAATAGACTAAAACATCTGTTTTTTTATTTAAATAATCTTAAATGTGTTTACATTTTTCAAAATTATCCCACCCTAACCTAACCTTTCAAATATATAAAATTCAATTACAAAAACATTTTGGTTGATTAAAGACATTTAGAGACTAGTTATTTCCATGCAAAGTAGGTGTGTAGAAACATTTTAATTAATTATCCAACTAACCAATCAACATTTTTAATGGCTTGAATTTGTTTGTGTCTTATGTAACCAGGCTAGTAGGCCTTAATGCCACAAAGTATTTTTGTTTTTGTAAAAACATATTTTCTCAATAGGAAGCCTACTAAATGTTCTCTATGCAAAAACTAGTAACTTAGTGTTCTTCTCTTTGATGTTATTTCCTTTTAGTGCTTGTAACGGATTAGAGTGTTAAAGTAGGTGAAGTAAATGAGACGAGTGGGGAGTGGCATACTTGCTGTCCATGCCGTGGCACTGAAGGTTAAATCGTAGTACCAAAAAATTGTTTTAGTAAAAGTGACATGACAACTGTAAACCTACCATTCCACTGGCTTATAGCCTACCTCTTCTTTCAATTCTCTCACTGGTTCCATTCATAACTAAATAGGCTTACATCAAAACTTTACAATCATTTGTTTAAAATCAATAAGATAGTTATATGAAGGTGCTAGTAATGCTGCTGTATAACTTACTAGGCATAAGTTATTATTTCAACCCCCTTATATAAAATCGTTAACTTAGTTATCTAGGCCTATGAATAGTTTTATTTTTTAAATGTTGTGTAAGCCAAACCCCTTGAACACTAGGACTGGAAATCTGTTAACTTATATTTAAAAAAATCTATGGCCCGAAAGTGTGAGTTTCATATAGTAGTAAGGTTTTCCGGTCATAATAGGTCAGGGTTTTAATCCTGGCTGGGTGTACTGAGTTGTTCTTTCCAAAAGGGTTTCACACTCTCCAGTACACAAATGTTGATGTACTACCTCTAAATTCTACATTCCTTTTCGTTACCCTTAAGGGCAGTGTTTCTCAAAATGTGACCCCAGGAATTTTTGTAATAATAATAAATTAAATAATGTTGATCACCTAGGCCTATAATACAAAAATTTAGAATGCAAAAGATTAAATATGAAATATTTATACTTTACTATGCTCTATTTCTTTACTCTGTAGACTCTAGTCAGACATAAAAGGAAGTCTTTATCAATCTTAAGTCAACAAATTTGAACAATTACTTCAAACATACATAGGGCCTGCCTAATTTTTACACCATTCCCTTACGGGGTAGGCAAGAGTGCACATAGCTCATAAAACAACTCTGTACTTAATCCATCCTGACTAACTTTCTACACACTTCCCCACCTTTGCATACTCCCTTTGCTTCAACAAAATCCCTACACTGAGTCATACATGCTCTTGTATTCTTAAAACTCTTATTGTTATTTATTTTTTTCCACACATTCATCTACAACATTTAACCATGTCTTACATGGGTGACCTGGGAGTAAGGTGTCAGACTTCTGTGCTGGGGGTCCGGGGTTCAATCCTCGGTCCCGGCACAGATTTATCTGATTGCCAAACCCTTCCTTCACCTCTGACAAGACGTGTATTAATCACAACTTGTGAATGTGAGGAATGCCAGGCCTCCACCGTGGTTCGGATCCCACGTTAAACTGTAGGTCCTCCATTTCATCTCACAATCACCCTACCATCACACATTAGCGTAAGTGCGTACAACCAGACTGGGTAGTAAGACGCAGAGCTAATAATAATAATACAATAGTAGTAATAATAATAATTATTATTATTATTTGATTATTATAATTATAATCATTATTATAATTATAATATTAATAGCGATGATGATGATAATAATAAATTCTTCTTCTTCTTCTTCTACTTCTTCTTCTTACATGGCCTACCCCTTCCTTTTGATCCACACACTCTAGCTTCATATATTTGCTTCATCACTCAATCCACACTCATCCTCTCAACATGTCTAAACCAACATAAGACGCTTCTTTCACATTGACCTATTGGATTTCCTTTCAAATCACACTCCTTCAACACCCATTCATTATGGACTCTGTCCCATACGAGTTTTTCCACATGCATTTCTTAGATAGGCTATCTTGATTTATAAAAAATTGTGAGTTTTAGAATGTTAAAAACAATCAACCAACCACTTACTAATTTAAATTAGTATAGTTACATGTTTTTTTCCAATGTTTAATTCAATAAATACCCTCTTTGGTGGCATGCTACTCTCACAGTAAACTAGACTGCCGATGACGAGGAGATCGAGGTTCGAATCTTGGTTGGGTGTACTGAGGGTGGTTTCTTAAAATGGTTTTCCTTTATCTCTTCATGCAAATGCAGGTACATATCCTCTAAATATAACCTTCCTAATTCATAAAAACCCTAGTATAATTAGTACCTACGGTACCTAAGTGTATAACCCAAACAGGTAGTAAGACATGATATTGTATTTATAGTCTTAAAATAGAATTGCCAGAAATTAATGTTTTTCCTGCATAATTTTCAACCTTTCTACTTCCAGGGCCTCGATGGTCCCCCATTGCACATAACTTCCATCACCAAAACTTCTAGAAACACTGCTCTAGGTTAATTTTTTAGTCTGGATTGTTAATATGTGACTGTATAGTTCACATTATAAAACATAAAGCCACACCTTCAACAAAAAATTGACACTATCTACACACAGGGTGTCTACAGATTTTTTAGTGTTCCATTTCTTGAATTTTTCTTGACCATGGACTAATTTTCTTGACCTTTTTTTTATATATAAATAAGAATGACAAAGTTTAAAAAGTAAAAATGTGTACCATAATATAGTATATGATATTTAAATATCTCCTACCAAGAGAGCCAGTTGAGATAAAAACCAAACTTTTAGTCGCTCAAGCACAGAAAGTGTTTAGTTTCCATTTTGCATGGGGTATGACTTAGTAAAATTGATTAATTAATTAAATTTGACATGACATCATCACTCTTAAAATTACTAATATACAAACAAAAATATAACATCAAAACAAAATTTAATAAGAATTAAAAATATGAATAGGCTAACAATAGTTTTCAATAAAATTTAATAGAAAGGTAAAAAAAAGTATTAAGGATAATCACAAAAAGAGCACAAGCAATAAAACACGGAATCAACTGTTTTAACACTTTTGATTGGAATACATAATTTCAGTAACACTTCGTCATGGTGACCAGTCTACTTCATATATTTTTTAAGATCGATTATCTTGTAATCCAATGTGGCAACTTCTTCATTTCGTTGTTCAACAAGTCTTCTTTTTGCATCTTGGAGAAGTTTAAGTTCTTGAGAAGCTCTTGTGTTGTTTTTTTTTCATGATTCTTATTATCAGCTTCATATTTCTTAATCTTGAGGGCTTCTAGCCTTTTTGATAGGGCATTTCTTGCTACTTGAGTCAGGGATATTAAAATTCCCCTTTCTACTGCAGCATTTCCATGAAACATAACCATAATTTTATGAAAGAAATTCACTGTCATTATTGTTCACTTTTGCATCATCTAGAACACTCACGAATAATGCATCAGGATCGGGTCTCACAGTCGAACTTAAGCAATGCCTCTTTAACAGATGGCATTGAACACATATTCATGTACAGTGTCAACTACTGATGGTGCCCTGTGATATTTATAAACAAATTCTTCAAGGGCTACACTAACTCAAGAAACTCTTAATGTGTCACTAAATCTGGAGAGTGGCAAGAAGTGCCTTTGATATTCTTTGATTTAAAATACCATTTTAAGAGGTGTTTCTCATAAAGCGAAAGCAAATAGCCTACTTCTTGCACTCTTGTTTGAAAGTAAGCACTTGTTCATTCTAACCTTTGCAAGCAATACTGGCTCCAAAACCAATTTAGTAACTTTGGATGGGGTCTTCAATACAACAGGATGTAATACATCTATTTTCATTAATCACATTGGGTTATTAACATAATCCATAATAGATTTTTAACTATGCAACACTGTACATAAACATGTGTAGTCTTTAATACACAAATGGGAGAAGAGCATCATTTGACTGAAACCTTATTAAAAATGGCTCAAATTCAAAGCCAATTGTTAACATAAATTCAAACTTTTCCACCAGCAGCTTATCTACTAGGGCCAAATTTACCATGCTGAAATTTGTTGATGCTGGTGGATTTCTTTCAACAGCTTCCACATATTTATGAAAAAATGGAATCATTATAAGTGCTCGTTTGATGACTTTAGAATTTTCAATCCACCTAATAACACATTTTAGTGGAAAAATTGACGATCCAGTTCTTCGAGAGTATTCAATTCTTCTTGTGGAGAAGTCCTTGAATAGAATAGAGGGAATGAAGAAATTCATGAATTTTCCCTTCAAGTATTGCTGTGAAACATTTTATAACCAAATATAAATATTTTTTTAAATAAGACCACATCTCTGGATATTTTTCTTGACTTTTTTGGCTGCTGTGTTAATATTTGGACTTTTTCTTGACTTTCTTGACCACTGTCTTCATTTCTTGACTTTTTTTTACCTGTAGACACTCTGACATACCACAGCTGCTCACCAGTTTTTGCTAAACTCCGCACAAGTTCACCAAGGGCCTTATAAACCTAGAAGTCTATGCAAACCAAACAGCTTGTCTGCCTTCGTTGCTTTAACCTGAAAAATGGTGACTATTCTGATTGCCTAACCTGAAAGGGGTTGACTATTCTGATTACCAAACCTGTCATCCCAAACGGTCTGTGACTGACTGTATATGATTAACAGAGTGGCCGTATTGAGATCTCTTCTTGCACCCAGAGTGGTTGGCGACTGCATCAAAGTTGTAGAGGAGTCACTGTGCTAGTTGCCAAAGCTGCCTCCAGAGATCGTTGCATGTACCCAGGACAGTCTTGGACTGTGCCAAGACCATAAACCTTTTGTGGAGAAACCATTGTACTTGACTGGGTTTAGAACACCAACCTTATCGTCACCTGGAATGAAGAACAATATTAATGTGTATAACCTGAACAGATAGTGAGACGCATTGCTAAGAAAAACAACCTAATGCCTTAAGCTTGATACACATGACACAATATCCAGTACAAAAAGTTTTACAAGAAATTGAAGCCTAATGATGGTGTCGTGTGAACACCCAAGATTGTTCAAAATTTGCTTTGCATCACTTATTGTAATAACATATCAAGTACCTTGTGGGGAAAATAAAAATGTCTTATACTAGCCATTTTTAGTGTACAACTTTGTATTTTAAACATACTTAACCTTGTCTGCTAAAATTTTTTTAACGAATGATTACATATTGAAAACAAACAATTAATCAAAAGAAATGTAGACAATTTAGATATTTTTGCTTGTTTGAAAAGAAAACATATAATTTAAAAAATATTCAACGAGTATTTAAAAGAAGTAATCGGAATGTTGAAATAATATATGCAATCATACATGCCCTATGAACTGTCTTTGTGTAAAACCTGTGTGCAATTAATGTAACCAAGATAATTTACAATGTAATGTACAAGATCTTATATCTTGTGTACTAGGCTTTAGAACACAAATCCATCGGCACTTGAATCCCTAAATTTGTAAAAGAAACGTGCCTATCTCAAAGCAACAGGAATTTGTCCACTCCCAACATGGGTAGCTACGTTGTGCTGTGAGAAATGGAAAGTGTCTTAGGAAAGGGGGTAGTGCTGGCTAGAAGAGATTAATTTCATGCTTGAATGAGTTAAGTAAAGATGCAACCCACCTTACAAAATAGCTTTGAGTTCACCAAGTAAGCAACGTCCATAGATAAATAAAATATTATTATTATTAAAGTATTGTTCATTAAATTTAATTATTGTTGATAATTATGTTTTTAAGTTTTAGCATATATCTAGCTCAGACATCTCTAGGTGGGGAAGAACATGACACATGTTAAAAATAATTACTATAATATCTATAAATAACATTTTTTTCATCGTACCTTTCTTCATCATTCCGCAGTATGCTGAGGATAGGACATGGGTAAGCAAGGGGTATTTTGAGAGTCATTTTTCATAATTTTGTTTTAAGGGCTTTTAACCTAGGTCTTGTGGTTTTAATTTTTTTTAACTCATGTTATTGCTTACCGACTGGCTAACTGGGCAAATATTAGCTAAAGTTGTGTATTTAGTAAAGAGTCTGCCTCTTAGGGTGTATAACGCATGGTGTATGAGAGCTTCTCGCGATGGTGGCTAAGGGGGAGAGAATTTGGGAGAGTTGTTTATATAAGGGACATTTTTATTAATATGTTTATTTAGGTGTTAATGGGGTCTTTTAATCCACAAGGAGCACAGGTTTTTTATGATATGGACCACCTAATGAAAGAATGTAATGTTTAGTATACATAATAATGTACTACATAGTGAAAGGTTGTGATATTATTATTCACACAATTATACCACTTACTGAAAAGATGTAAATGTTCATACATACACTAGAGGTAAATTTGCGGTGAGGCAGGTTGAGGCCAAATGAAGGGATACATAACACGGGGCTTCATTTTGATGGGCCAACATTAATTGGCTCAGCCATGCGCTGCCTCGCTCTATTTGCCGACACAGCCAAGGTAGTCTCGCTTCCAATTTAACTCTAGACTGATATACACTTTAATATTCACTCTTTGTGTACCACCCAATGAATGTACCTAATGCTGACTATATGTGTCCCACCCACTTTTCTTCATTCTAAACTAGACATAAGCACCGTTCGAATAACATAAATTGTATAATCATACTAACATCTACACTACTGCAAGTTTAATGATTGTGAAAAATGAAGCCTATTACTTTCTTAGAAGTATTATTTAGTTATTATTTTAGTGAACTAGCTTACCTATGGATTATGTCCTTTCTAGTTCCATGTGTTTGGTAGCTACAAATGACATTAGCCAATACATTGTTAGACTCCTTATTCTACACTTATATCATTTCATTTTTTACTATGAAATCAACAGAATCAAAGTCCTTAAACAAATATATGTAACTATTCATGTAAAATTATTTTATCTAGGGTTTAATTTTGTTTGTCAATGGGGATGCCTATTGTGTGTATCACCATTTTTTATGATATGTAGGTCAATGCTTCACATATGTATCCATTTAAAATCCAATAACCTTTAACTAATGTCTTCTTTACAAATATGCATTTAATTCAAAAGTTATTTTACAGGTATGGCATGGGTTCTGATTCTGTACCTAATCAACTGTTACCAGAAGTCCATTACAATTGGGTTGATGTCACTGATGAATTTTTCATAGCAGTCAAGGGTAAGTTAATTCAGTTTAATTTTAGTGTATATTCATGAGGCTTATTTTTTATTTATGAAGCATTAAAAAACCTATTAGTGTATGCTCTCAAGAGTTCAATTAAATATAATATCCACATCCATTCATACATAATCACCCTGGACCCTTAGGCCTTGTTTATACTGCAAGCTGTTTGCTTGCAGGTTAGAGGTTAGAAGCTTGCATAGCAAGGGTGCGACCCAAACAAACACATGGTATTTAGTCTACGTGTGCATACTGGAAGCGCTCAAGAGTTGTTACAAACCAGCCCTCTATAGATCCCACAAAGTGATTAAACTTGTTGAATAAAATCACTCGGTAGCCAGGCGGAAACCGGTCACTGAACAACAACCTTGTTCTATTTTATTTATAGTAATGGATATTGAAGATCTTATTATTTTTGTGGTCTAAAGAAGAATATTATGGGACCCCAATGACTTTCTTCACAAGAATAAATAATGATGATGATTATTATGATTATGATTATGAAGAAGAAATACATCACTACTCCTTATATTTACCCTTATAATTATTTTAATAGCCTTTGTTTTAAGTGTCATTAAATATATCTGTTATTGAATTGTAGTACTTTTTCCCATTTTTACTTTTGTTAATAATACTTCAGGGAGAGCTAGCTGATTCAATTTATTCAAGAGTAATGCTTGACACTGACTTGGTAGACTTAGGATATTTACAATCAGATATACTTAGTAAAAAAAAAGCACTAACAGTTTCAGTTCTTATTTTATACAAATGTTAATGAATACATTTAAAAATAGCCTGTCTTGTCTTGTGTCATTAGATTAATTTATTGTAAGTCTGCCCAAACAAGTAGTAAAACATACAATTAAAAAAATCAGCATACCACCACACCACTGAACATTTAATAGATTTTTAACAATTAAATAATAGCCTAAAATAACATGTTGTCTATACAAATGTACACCTTTTTTTAGATCTAGAGCTTGGAGAATTACTTCACGATGAATCATTTGGTCTCTTTGAAGCAATGTCGGCCATTGAAATGATGGACCCCAAAATGGATGCTGGAATGTTATGTAACCGAGGAAGTAAGACTGCCCTAAACTTTGATCAAGCTGTACAGGTACGCTAACCAAAACATACAAAATAAAATATTAATTTAGATATAATAGTTTTTCTTTGTCATCATACATATGTATTAGATTTAAGACTATGAAGCTCACTCAAATGACAACAGCTCTCCCTTGTGTAGTGATTTAAAGCAGGGGACTAACTGTTGTAATTTGAATGAGACTCATAATCTCGGTCCTAAATCTCCCCTGAGTCTCAAGATTATCTTAGTGCCTGAGAACTAAGGTCTATCAAAGACGAATGATAGTACTAGAATGCTAATATTTATTGCAAATGCCATTAACATTTAGGTAAGATTATCAATTAAAAACACAAATTAATGAACTAATATCAAGTGTTGACAGCACAAATAGTGTAGATGAAATGCTGTCATGGCAGACCAGGATCTACTCTGACTGTGAATGTGCTGATGATTGTGTTCCTCACTACATTTTCCTACATATTTTCTTTGGTTGAATGATGACTATTATTATTTTGCACTACATCTTACTACCCATCCAGGCTATCTGCACTTGTATCACACACTATTGCATAAGGGGATGAGGAAGGTAGAATTTAGAGGAAATGTACCCACAACTGCATGTAGGAAGAGTGGGAAATCGTTTAGAAAAAAAACTCCTCAGTACATCCAGCCAGGATTCAAACTCTTCTTGTTACAGACAAACCAGACTAAGTTAGATGAGCTTGGCGTTTAGTTGTCATGCCCACTGATGTGGGGCGTACTTTTTAAAATGTACTCATAACATTTAGTTGCCTATGGTTAAAAAGATTGTCATCTATGCAGAGAGCCACTAGGGATGGCAAAAAAAAGTATAATTTAATAATTGTGTTTTATCAAATGGTCAAAATCAGGTATCAGTCATTGTTGATGTTTCCAGACAGGGGCACTGAAATTACAGGACTTGACGCTAGCAGAGCAAATTGGTATTATTGATTGCACATTGGCGTGTTTGGTGTCTTGGCTAGAGGGCCACTCGCTTGCTCAGACTGTCTTCACTAACCTATACCTACACAGACCTCACCAGATTGGAGACAGGTGCATTAAGGCGTTCAGCATATGTGTTTTCAAGATTGTGGACATCATTAAGGATTTTGTCAACAGGCAAGTTTCACAGTGATGATACAAAACAGGATTCAAACCAAGTCCACCACATTGTGGTTTTCAATAACCACCCCCTCTTTGGGAAATGCTGGTGTTTTCCTGGAAATGGGGCTCCTCTTATATATACTTTTACTTAATACTTTTTTTTAACGCTTTGTCATACTACCTCTTTAGATTATACACATATGTACTAATTGAAAGTTAATGAGTTAGAGATCAGGAAGATTGAATTTAGAGGAAGTGTACCCACATTTGTGTATAGGAAGAGTGTAAAACCATTTAGGAAAATAACTCGATACACTCGATCAGGATTTGAACCTTGATCTCCCTGTCATTGGCAGTCTAGTTTATTGTGAAATTGACAGCTTAGACCAGCAGGTCTCTAATAAGTAGTTAGCAAATTCATAGGCATCAAAAATGTTTAAAATAGGCAGGTAAATAGATATTAAAAATATGAGATTTAGCCACCAGAATAGGCACTTAAGGAAAGAAGCATACAATAGACAATATAAAATTGATTTCACTATGTACCTACTATTTTATTACCAAAACCCAATTCACAATGCTGTTTTTTTAGCAACATGTCTTACTGCTTGTCCGGGCTATATGCATATGCTGAACTAATTACGCTAATATGTTAGAAGTTAGGAAGATGGAATTCAGAGGAAGTGCTTAAATACATCGAACTGAGATTAAATCTCGATCTCCCCTTCATTGACAATTCAGTCTACTGTGGGAGTGACGTTTTAGCCCGTTCGACCACTGAAGTGAGTCACATTCTGTTAACCACTATATGATTTTCTATATTTTATAATTTGAAAAGCCGAGTTCTATTTCACACAATGTCAAGGGACAAAAAATCAAATTTTCGTTTCCAAAGAACTTGAACTTTTCTTCTGCAACAGTATGTTGTTTCCTACCAAGATGTCTGTATGCTGCTGCTGCTGCTCCCATTTTGCTCCACCCAATTTACGCTCATTGGAAGCTATTTGACAAGTGTCGATTTTCAAACCTATTCCAAACAAGTATGCCACAACTTATAATTTTTAAGAAACTGAATTCTCTCTTTCAGGAGAAAATCAAGACTATATAAAAAAGAGAGAGGCCAAAACCGAAATAGGCTCGTTAAGGCGCTTATTCATAAAATAGGCAAAAACCAAAAGAATATGTAATTATAGGCACTATAAAACTCAACTACCTAAGTTTTACGATCAAGGAAAAGAAAAGACAAATAGGCAAAATCTGGTCCCTACTTGTAAATTACATAGTTAATTTCACTGGCAATAATAAAATAAAGTATGCAATTATAAAAAGATATGTTGCAGAGTTTTGTCTTCATTAAATATAACTTTTTGTTAAGTTTCAAAATTTCAAATTTCAATCTAGTTAGGGCTATCTTATATTTTATTTTAAACTTGTATTTAAAAACTGTTATATTCAATTTGGAATAAATTTGAATTAGTAACCTAAAGGCGACGACTGACTTGAGCTGAGATTTGTAATGTAATGTTCGATACAAGCATTAAATTACAAAGCTCGGCTCAAAATTACTGATTGGGTGCAACGAATGCTCACCTTGAATGCTCGTATCGACAATGCTTTGGTTTTTACTAATTTCTAGCTGACATGTCAGACTTAAGTCACGAGTGCAGCGTTTCTTTTATTGGGATGTTGCTATCTGAAAAAAAAAAAGAATCAGAAAAGACAGAAACAATGGTGACAGACAAACTTATTTAGAGAAAGAAGGGCTAATGGTTACACTAATGTCATACGAATGTCTTCTACAGATTTTGAATAATCTGACACTTGCTGCAAAATGATAACAGCACAAAATATGTCTTTCCTCCAGTATTCACTTTGACGACTGGATCAGTGTGCTCGGTGCGAACACTTACACCGGCACTGACTTGTAATGTAACAATTAAATGAATTTGTGGAAAAACCGACAGGCCAGGGGGAGCACGTTTCCATAGAACATTGAGCGGCTCCGCTCGTTGCTCCCTACACCGCACTAACTAATGTGTTACATTACAATGCTTGTGATACATTACACTGTTCTGTTACAAGTCAGTCACTGCCTTAATAAAGATTCATATTTAATTTTAAATCTTGGAATTCACAAATTTCAAATATTATCCAAGCCTTAATTTCTAATAATTATTATACTAGCATAAAATTTGCAGCACTGAACAAACTTTGTCAACACACTTTAAAACCTTTTATGAACAAATTATAACTCAAAGTAGACATATCTAATTCTCACATTTTGTTTTAAAGGCTTTTTTTGACTTACATTTCAGAATAAATGGACTTAATATTTTTATTTCATTTAAAACATGTTTAACTGAAATTCTCTTGTATTTGGATTTGATTTTAAAATAATATATAGCTTAATATCTCGATCAGATTCAATTTGAATATTTTATTTGACTTAATATTACTTTGAACTCAACTAATTAAATTTATTTTCACAGATTCCTTAATCTCAACTAGTAGGTCAGGCTCCAATCTTGCCTTTCTGCATTTAGGTTAGTTTTATGAATAATAGTTTTTCATTCACCTTCCAGACAAATACTGCACAGTGTTTAGTCAATCTTCCCAACTCTTTCTTTTTGACTTAACCTGTTCATAATCTTGTATTCAACTGTAGCGCTATCCTTAAAGAAAACTTATTTCAAACTGGGGCAATTTTCAGAGCACTTGTTTATGAGGAAGAAGACTTCCAGTCAATGGTGTATGGGTATCGTCTTGTGCCTGACGTGTCGGAGCCCAGAGCACTTGGTATGTTGAAGGAAGTGGAGGATGAGTTGCATCGCCGAGTGAGGAACAGCAACAAACCATCATCTGCTAGCCCTCATGCAGAGGTAACTGTCATTCATTGACATGGACGAGACGTATACAATGAACACATTAAATACGTAAATCTGTACTCAAAATATGCATGTGGGATACACACTTTATGTCTGCAAGTTTTCATCGAGTCTCTTAACAAAATATTGATCCTTTTAAATTAATATACTTACCTAAATACAAAGCAAGAATTTTCCCATAGTTCATAATTTAAAACTAAACCTTAGTTTTAAGTCACTCACTTATAGATCAATATAAACTTATGTTTGAAAAGAGGTTTCATCTATATAAGCTGATACAGTAAAATATGATGAGGTGCCTGTTTTGATTTGTTGAAGATTGACATTTTGATGAATTTACCTTAAAAATATTACTATAATATTAATATTGTTTTTTACCATCAGGGCTATGGAGTCAAAATGCCAAGCCTTTGACTCGGACTCCTCTATTTTCTTACTGTCCGACTCCCTCCTAAATAACCAATGTATTTTATTTTTACCATTACGTTTTGCTACTTATTGATGTTCTACACATATGTACTAATTTTGCTAATGGGTTAGAGATGAGAAAGGTCGAATTTACTGAAAGTGTACCTGCATTTGAGTGTAGGGAGAGTGTAAAACCATTTATAAAAAATTGCCCTTGGTACACCCAATCATGATTCAAACCTTGATCTTCTGGTCATCAGCAGCTTAGTCCATCGCGAGAGTGACGCCTTGCACCAAAAAGCCACTGAAGCAGGTTATATTAAATAGTAATAACAAATTTACTGTAGTTAAATGCTTCAATACAGATTATTTCATGGGAATCTTCTTTGACATTGTGAATTTATATTTTAATAAATTTTTCAATCCAAATTCAAAACATTATTCCTAAAAAAATAGAAAATGAAATAAATTTAAAAAGATATATTTAGCATGTATGATTATAATATTAAAAGTTTTTATTTTTAAGCCTGAGTAGGTACATTTTTACCAACTCCAACCCCGAAGCCCTGGTTACCGTAAAATATTGAGTATTCAGGCTGTCATTTTCCAAACGATTGAGCCAATGAAAAACTTTCTTGTATCATTTTGAAAATCATATGAATTAAAGTATGTATTATTTTATTTTGTCACTAATAAAAACTAAATCAAAGTGGCCTATACACTAATAATTCTTGCTTTGCTGAACTTTTTGAAGGACATTTCATAATAATTGTAACCTAAATGAGTTGCAGATATTCCCTGAGCTTGAGGCCCACATCAATTTTCCAAGTAGTCTGAGAAAAAAGGTCAGCCAATTTTACAAGATAGCATCCACTCTCTGTCAGTAATAAGTTTGCTTGAGAAGGGTTAAGATGCTCAGATTATTTTCATGCATATGGAAAATAAGAACATATGTGTTGTAGCACGAGGATGTGGTGGCACTGTATTCCCGCATAAAGTTCATGAGGCTGCTTTACCAAGTTCTAAGCACTCTACCTCGACGGGAGCAGCCTGCCTTAGCAGACTGCCAGAGACTGCTCGCCAGCTGCTCAGAGCTACTCACCAGCATGCAGAGGACCGTCGGCCGTGGAGTACAACCGCACACAGAGTGTAAGACCTCAAACTTTGTCTTTCTCTGTGAACTTTTAAATAGGCAAATATTTTATGCACATTTTTTTTAGTCATCATTATCATCATCAACGGTTTCCAGCCTGTGGCAAGGTCATTGAAATAAAATGCCTCCATCTTCCTCTATCCTACATGATAAATGCACTTTATATTTCCTACATCTTCTTTCAAATAATAATTAAATAAAATCATATATGTAAATATTTTTTCTTTTTGTTTGTTCTTATCTACATGTTGTTTAGATTTATGCCAATTTACTTTTTTTTTAATTATGACATTGCAGTATATGTTTTACACTTCCTCTTTAAGGATTCTGATAGTACTTTAGGTTGAAGAATTGAGATGTAGCTACTGATATTCTTTCAGAAGAAGCAATATTGTATTTATTGCTATTTATTTGTTTATATACCCACTTTAGTTTAGTAATAATATATGTTATGATTAGAAAATTACCTCAAACATTATTTTTAGCTGACCATCCAAGCATAATGGGATTTGATCCTCTCGTCAATCAAAGATTACTTCCTCCAACATTTCCCCGCTATACCAAGATAAAGTCCAGAGTGGAAGCTTTGGATTATTTCGAAGAGCTACTCAACCGACTCAAACTTGTTTGTAAAATAACAAGTCAAACATCTTTTCACAATGCTTTGGTAAGATGACTACTTGTCGCCCATCAGTTTATTATTGTTATGTTGTGAAAAAATTCATATAAGGTCATTGTAAATATAAGATATAGTTGTAATGTTTTATTTAGTCATGAATAAAATTATAGATGGGGTCTAATCCACTATTCAATAAATCCTGAATCTCACAAATCTGAATCTGAATCTTAGAAAACATAGTAAACAAAAGAAGTTTACTTTACTCCATTAATTCTTAAATTGCTATAGAAAAAATAAATAGTATCTAAATGTTAACATTTTCTTTTATAATGTGTTCATTAAAACTAGAGCCCGGATTTTAATGTGCTACTAACCAGTTAAATACGTAGCAAAATCAGTTAAAATATGTAAAAAAAAACTCCATGGTGTCAGCCTGCAAGTGAGCTATATTGGCCAAACAGCCTCAGAATGTTGACATGTATAGTGCCAACATTTGCAGATAGAGGGTGTCATGTCAGCACAGCGAACCCTCCGGTCATTTATTTCAGTTTTTTAGACCAGAGCTACTACTTATTTATTCAAGTGGCTCCTTAATTGTCCTTACGAAGATGATTCTGACCCTTTTCCAGACCCCCTTTATTCTTCTACCATAAGATGCTAAATACAAAAATTATTTCAAGTCATTTGACCAACAAAACTGCGATATAATTACATATATCAATAAACTGTTCTCAAAACTGTTAGTAGTTTATACTCTGAGAATACCCTCAATGTTTACAAATTCAACTGCACGTATTTGCTTTAATTGATGTAATGATTACTTTTTGCAGGATTTCTTCATAGAGTTTAGTCGACAAGGGCCCTGTATTTTGTCTCGCTCCATATTGCAACTTTTGTACCTGCCGCTGTTTAATAAAGTGTTTGGAACCCTTAATTTTGCCGATGTCTTAAAGGATGCTGCAAAGAATTTTATATTTCCTCCTGTTTTGATGCCAAAGTCTACTTTACTACTTAATCCTCAGGTGTGTTATTCTTAAGTTTAGTGAATGTTTAAAATTTGTGATTGTAACACTTAAAAAATAATTGTTTTACATTTTGGATGTGACATTATATAATTATATCTGTTTTAATGTTTTTGAACAATGAGAAGACCCAATGCTAAAAGATAATGACATGAATATATAAAAATAAGAAAAAATTAACGAATGTGTGAAAAAGTCCACCTAGGGAAAGAAAGAAAAATGTGGGCACAAAGGTGACATTTTCCTTTCTTCTGGCTTCTGTAGTAAAAAAAAAAGTCACACAAATAATGTTATTACATTTCTGCATTTTCCCTTTATCAAACAAAAAGAAAAAAAGTGTGTTTTTTTGTAGTTTTTTTACAAATGCAGTAATTTAGAAATACAAGAACTTTGGGTTTTAATGTGTGTGCGACTTTTTCTAATAGTCAGAATTATAATAAAATTAATTATTGCCTAGTGGCTTGGAAATGTATAATAATACAGTGTTTCTACACTCTCTTACTATACATTTTTATAATATAGAAGACAGAAGAACGATGTCACCTTTGTCCATTGGACTCTACCCACATTTTTTCCTCTAGTCCTATTCCTTAACTCAATTTTCACTCATTAGTTAATGTTCCCTTATTTTTATCAATTTCCATGTATTATGTATATCTTATAGTAGCTAACCTAATGGCAATATAAGATTGTCTAATTTCAAGTTACATTTTATGTCCCTTGGAGGGCTGAGTCCTTAAGACAATCAACAAGCACGGATACTATATAAACCACAGTTTTCAAATTTATTTATGCTATATTTACTTTACATCCATTACAGGTTCCTCTCTGTGATCTGGTTCAGTTTTTTATTCGAGCAGCAATATATTTTTCCACTACCGGCTTGCTAGGCCTGTGGTAGCTTCATATGCCTTATGATCTATCTTAAGACTAGGACAGGCACAACATCCAGTCTCCAGCATTAATTTATCATTGTGAAAGGGTAAACTTACATTTTACAAATGATAAATTTTTCGGCCATGCCGGGAATCGAAGCCCGGCCCCTTATTAGCTCAGTAGACAGACATGCTACCGACTGAACTAAGGTGTTTGATTCATGTTATATTCCACTTAATAAATATTAGATAAGTTGATTATGACTGTGGGTATGTCCAACCACCTTTCTAAGGCTAAGGCCACACGAACAATTTTTCCCGCTACGTTGAAGCTGTTTTTGTCACGAGAAAAATGGAAACTATGAGTTTCAATGGCGGGATGCTATACGAGCAGCAAATATCGCACAGCAGTGACACGTCACATTAGACTTCAAGGTCATGTCACGTTGGAATGCGCCGGGGTCCATTTTCCAGGTGACATATCCCGCCTCTCTACCTGCCACACGTACGACAAAAACCGAGGGATGTTCCTCCACAAGGGTTTACCTCCACGTTACAGACATCCGGTAATATTAAAAAACCTTGTTTGGTTATTCTCTTAGTTTATTGTGTAATAACACATGCTTCCGTGCAGTAAGTCTATTACTAATTATAGGATGAGTCCACCCTCTCGGTTGAGATACCGTTGCCTATATCGACGGACTACAATCAATGCTGTTCCAGCTACACATACATCACACAGCTTGGATTGGCAATTCATTTTACCTGGTAGGCCTATAATTAATAGGAAAGATGTTTGCCAGATTGAGATGAAGAAAATACTGAAGAGAAGTCATGTGTGACAAGCGGTTTTTGTCGCTCAGTGTAGCCTCTCTCTCTTTCTTTATAAAATTTTGCAGCTGCGACTGCGCTGCTTTTGTCACTCTGTCTAGCATCCCCTGTTCGACTTTTGCATCCGCAACTTTTGTAGCTTAGGTCTGGGCGGGAAAAATCGTTCATTTGGCCTTAGCCTGATACTTTGATTCAAATCCTTGGTATGGTCAAAGTTCAAAAAATTTTTAAATAGTAATTAAAAGTTTTAAAATGTTTTCTACTATGACAGTTTGTTTTTATAATATATTTTAAACCATTTTTTACTCCCATAGGCCAAAGAGTATGTGGACACTTTCCTTACTCACTGTGTGCGACCATTCGGTAACCTGGTCCAACTGTGTGGTCACAACCGCGCTCGACAGCGTGACAAGTTGGCTCATCTCCTCGAGGACTTTGCTACTTTACAAGACGAAGTAAGTCAAACATTTGATGCTCTGAAAGGTGACCTGGTTGTCTAGGGGTAAGGTGTCGGACTTCTGTGCTGAGGGTCCGGGGTTCAATCCTCGGTCCCGGCACAGATTTATCTGATTGCCAAACCCTTCCTTCACCTCTGACAAGACGTGCATTAATCACAACTTGTGAATGTGAGGAATGCCAAGCCTCCACCGTGGTTCGGATTCCACGTTAAACTGTAGGTCCTCCATTTCATCTCACAATCATCCTACCATTTGCACATTAGCGTAAGTGCATATACCCGAACGGGTGATAATAATAATAATGATGCTCTGAATAGTAGACTCGTACCATAGAACTGGTGAGGCTCAGCACCAGAGAGCTTGACTCTGACTATGGAGGTCTTGGTCGGGTGCACTTAGGATATTAACTAGACTATGTTAACACATGAGCTCAATTACTATAAAGAAAGTGGTGGTTGCCAAAGGGACAAATTTCAAATGGGGCTATGTGAGAACCACTTTTTCAATTTGAGACAATTTCGAGAAGAGGATATGAAAAAATATTAAGATGGGAGAACAAGACGATAAAACTTCCTTTGAAATTAGAAAAATGTAAATTATTTTAATTCAAGTAAATGTGTTGTTAATAGAGTGCTAAAGTTCTCTTTTTATACTTGGGCTGGCGTTTGCTTTGGATTGGTTTATGGTCCATTCAAACTTTTAAGATATATGGAAACACACCACATTTTAAATGCAATTCTTAAAGATGATCTTTGCACTGGGTACCAATTATAGTTTAATTTTGTAATGTGACAGTTTATAATGTCAAAGTTTGATATTTAAAAATAAAAATGCATTTTTTTCCCTCCTAATATATAATGCATCATTTTGGAAATATAAAATTTTATTTGATTTAATTTAATATAGGACCACCTCTTACTACCCATTCGGGTGATATGCTTAAGTACTAATTACGCTAAATGGGTTAGGAATTGGAAAAATTGAATTTAGAGGAAGTGAACCTGCATTTGCATAAAGGGATATTGGAAAACCATTTAGGAAAAACCACCCCCAAGTTCACCCGACCAAGATTCGAATCTCGATCTCCCCGTTCTCGGCAGTCAAGCTCAACATGAAACTAACATGTTAGCCGACCACACCACCAAGATGGGTATTTTGGAAATAGTCTCGTTTTAAATTTGTGGTTATTATATGATTTAAAAAAAATTAATAATCTGTTATACCAAGATCATAACTTATAAAATACAATAGCAGCAGCCCTGCACCGAACAAATTTATTTTATTAGAGTTGGGTTGAGTCTACTATTTTACAAATCCAAATCTACAAGCTACTTTTGAATCTCGAATACGAATCTGAATCTTGAAAAAAGTTATGAACTTAGGCAGAAATAAATATATCATTTTAGAAAACATTATAAAATATAAAACAGTTAGGAGTGATAATGAATGTAGACTTAGATAAGAAGCCAAGATAAACACCAAATAATATTTTAAATAAGTTAAAAAGATAAAATTAAAGAAATATTGAGAATGAAATTAAATGACTTTAGATTCAAATATCTGGTTAGATTGTGCTTATAATTCATAACAAAGTGTCATATAATAACATACATTAAAATAACATTGTCAACACAGTTAGTGAATAAAAAGCATCATTTGACGACAAGTCTAAAAGGTCCATAAACAAACAATTTAAGAAATACACTATTAACAACAAAAAATTAAAAATAATGCCCAATATTACAATACAGCCCCTTGAATAAATATTTAAAATAA
>CABFWB010002029.1:0-51443 GCA_902151455.1 Timema bartmani | reverse complement strand
AAAACAAAATAATATACACTAGCAAACCCAAGCATAAATTGCACTATATTTATGTAAAACATTTTTTGAGTCCCGGTTTTAAATTTTATAATTTTATTTTTAAAGAATTAATGTCCTCATTTGTATGTTTGGACCGATAAAAAAATATCAATATTGGGTCCACAAGGGTCAACACTTTGTATTAAAATTTAGACTTCCGGTTAAATTTTTTGACATTTTACTAGGTGTTGCACATCTTCATGTCATCGCATTGCTATTAAATTCTTCATTTATACATTTTGACCAATAAAAAATGTTAATATTGACTATTGAGTCTAAAATGGAGATAGATCATTGCTGTACAAACATTTCTCCTAAGAGGTTTAAGGAAAAATAACATAAACTTTTTGAGAGACTTTTTTATATTTAATTACTCTATGGCATTGGAGAATTATTGCATCAAAACTTAGGTAGTATCTCTTTACAACTAAAGCTCACAAAATTGTATTAATATATTTGCCAGTATCTCAGAAACTGTTGGTTTTATAAAAATATATTTCATATAAAAGTTTTTTATTTTTAATAGTACTACAATTTTGCAATGATAAGTTATTTAGTATCTCAAATAGTTGCGGAGATCCAGAAATTTCAGCTTCTGTAAAGTACCCCAAAAGTCATTTTCATGAGAAAATGAAAATAGCCAGTTTATTTATAATCTTAATCAATGCCTAGATACGAATTTTAATCAAAATTGTTGGAGCCGATTTTGAGAAAATCGTTTTTTCTCTTTTCGCCCTTTATTAAACTACTCTTAATTTTAAATTTAAACAGACACACAGACAGACGGCATTGCAAAGACCACTTTTTATAGTTCGGGGGGTCATGAGACGTCGACATCCATCAACATTTCAGATTAGATTTTTTATTTACGGTCGCAATACTTTACCTTTTGTGTTTGAAAAGTTAAAAAATATAAATATTTGCACATAGCTTGAAAGCTGTTGGTTTTATAAAAATATGCTTCAAATAAAATATTTGTATTATAAATAGATCTACATATTTATAATGATAAGTAATTTCATATTGCAAATAATTTCAGAGACCTGATAAAAAAATTGTAATTTACACATCAGACCAGAGCCCTTTAAGTTATTTTACCGAAATATTGAGAGTAGCCATTTTGTTTGGAAGATTAATAAATGATTAGAAATTAAATTTAATTAAAATCGTTAGAGCCGATTTTGAGAAAATCGACTTTTCTTCTCTTTGCCCTTTAGTAAACTACCCTCAATTTTAGGGTTGGATATCCATTTCCAAAAACCCCTCGGGGCAACCCTATGAAAACCCTAGATACCAAGTTTTATCTTGATCGGTAAAATAGTTAAGTTGGAGATACAGACAGACGGAAATTCAAAAAACACTTTTTCGGATTCGGGGGATCATGAAACGTCAAGATTCATCAAAAGCTTGAGTTTGATTTGTTTGACGATCATAATAGTTTCTCTACCTGTAAGATAGCGAGAAAGTAAAAATTAGGGATTTGAGTCTTTTAAAAAATTTTCGAATCTTGATATCCTAAAGGTTTTGAAGGGCTGTCTCTAATCAGTATACATGCACAAGTCAACTTTGTTTATTAGTTTCTTATAACATTATTATCATTATTACTAATATTTTAGTGTTAATGTTCTCCATTATTTAGATGTAAAACTTCAAAATAAACAAACACCTTGTGTTAGGCTGAACGTGTGGATGCATACCTACACAACTTGTCACTCAAGTCAGACTCTCCGCGACCTCATCTTGCTTGTTTTGGTACATGGATCCTATACCACACGCTGAGGATCATGATCATGTACCTCCTCTCTGGGTTCGAACTGGAACTCTACAGTAATCATGAATACCACTACATTTTTTGGTGAGTCAGTGTAAGTTACATCATGGGGAATGTTGCCGATTTTGAGGGAACCCACACAATTTTGTAATAGTTTATTCATTTATTTTTTAGGGTTAGACAGGCTGTATCATTTCTTGGCACTTTTGATAGTAAATAAATGAATGTTATAGAACAAAAGCTAGTTTGAAGAATAGGCCACATTACTACTTTGTAGTTAATAATATCCCTCTTTTTTTTTATATGCAAGCTATATGCTTTATATTTATTCTTTTATTTGCTGATTTCACTTTTTCTTATCTCTTCTTAAATATAAATTAACAATAAATAACATAACAAAAATTTTAGTAAACCTGTTGAACTTTCCAAGAGAAATCACCATTGTTCTATCAATTGTATTATATTTGGAAGAAGGTACAGGAAACATATTAAAGGAACAAACACAATATGGCTTTTACAAAGCAAAATGAGGTGTTCCTTATAGAAATATATTATATATTCACATCCAATGTCCATTTCCTGTGTTTGTCCTTTATGTTATTCCTTTTACCTGTTTCTATCAAAGTGTTCTATCATTCTTTATAAACTTCCTTTTTTTACCTTTTGTATTTTTTGGTTTCCTCTTTTATAAAGTTGTGTTATGTGTTTCACACTCCCTCCTGATGAGTTCCGATAGAATGGACCCTGGGTCGGGGGATTGGGCGGTAATGAATGATTTTTTTCAAGAGGTAACCATTACCTCTTTGCCCAATGGCATTATTGTAAAATGTGAACTGTGTTTTTCTTTTCATTGTAAAAGCCATATTGTGTCTATTAATTTTATATATTACTATCCACCTTCCCTGCACCTTCTTCCAAATATAATACAATTACTTCGTAAAAAAAAAGAGGTTTTGCCTATAGAGATACATTGTTCTTTCAAGAAAGTGTAACACTAATGGTAGAATGTAATATGTCACAGGTATTTATATGAGTTCCTGTATGGATGGTTGGTGTCAGCGCTATCGAGAGCTGATAGTTTCCTCACCGAGCAAGAAGCCATGGCTGAGATCCACAAGGGCAGGGGAACAAAAAAAAACAAGTCAAAGAAGAAAAAGACTAGGCCTTATGGAAGGGAGATCACCATATATCAGGCGTTGCAGAACATTTGCGGGGGCTTTTACAAGGTGCACATCATGTAAAGTAACACACGCATCAAAACTATTAGGCTATAAAGTTGACAATTAATTATAATTTTCTTAATATCAGGTGTTTTTTTTTAACTGAATGCTTGTTGGTTACATGATTAATTCCTTAAAATCTCCCCCCAATATCCAAACATCTAATAATTTCTGGATGAGTGTATGCTTATTTTAGATTTTTATCACTTATTTGAACAATTTATGGTATTGTATGGTTACAAAAGTTAACTACAGATTTAAGGAACTTTGGTTTGATCCTAAAACATGTAATATTTTAGACTTGTGTATTTTTCTTATTACCAAGATAACCAAGAGTCTGACGTTCTATGTTTGTTATAAGGTGCTTTGCATTATATTAAGCGGTCTTGTAAGTCGTATGCTGAAATATACCTGAGTTCATAAAGTACATGTTAAATATGACTATAAATTAGAAATGGGATGCTCAAATCCCTAACTCTTCGAATCTGATGGTGTTCGAGAGATTTTATAATTTGTAAAACTCTCAAAAAATATCTCATATGTAATTATTATGAAGACCTTGAAAAGATATTACAATTTTAATCAATTGGTAAAAGGTATTATATAGACTTGTAGTTGGGAGAGCAACAAAATAACAAAAATGAACAAAATGGTATTAATATACTTAATTTACTAAAAAAATAGCTCTTTTTGTTATTTATGGTGTATTAGATGTGACAAAGTAAGTAGTATTGGTCAATGCAGCAAAACTTAGACAACTTCTTTTTAATTCAATTTTAAATATTTTCACTCTAAAATTGTATATTTTTTTAAAATTAAAGGATTCAAATAAATATTTTTGGTCTTAAAGAAAATATTTAGAGTTGGATTCAAGATTCAAATTTGAGAAATATAGGATTCAACACATCTTTAATAAAAATACTATATTCTTTAGTTGATGGATAGGGGAGCTTGTAAAATAAAACATTTATATTTTTGTTCTCCTATATCCCCTTGCATACATTCTTTGTGGGTTTGTGGGCTGTAAACAAATAAAAGATTTGTGACCATCCATATTGGTCTTGCACATAATATGACCCTGAAACCTTAGAGGTGCTCTTCATGAAAAATAAAAGGTTTCAAATATACCTCATAGTAAAAACCTAAACAAATTCTACACCATTCTCTGTTAGCTTTATGTAACTGTTCCTTATTCCCTTGTTTACTTGAGGCGTTGAGGAAGATTTCTTTTTATCACAATCACTCATGGATCTGCCATGGGCGATGTTTTAATATTGGTATCACCACACAGATTACCACCAACTAACACTGAAATACTAAATTACCATTTCAGTGACACTGAAGGGTGAAAATCAACCACCTTTCTCTTTTGACCTTGAGTTTTTTATTAGATGCATGCAATGATTCCTGCCAGCCGGCACAGTTCCGGCATCCTACAAAATAGACCTTTGTAGAAATCTGCCTCTTTTTTTTCAATGAGAAATACTAGGTTGTGCATATAATTCGAGTAGAATTTTTGGGAGTAGATCTTAGGGGAAAAACATAGCACCGTAATCGGGCCAATGGGGTAAATTTGGCACTAATTTCTTCCTTTATTTTACTAGGTTCTTCCAGACCAGCTATTTGATGCTATTACAAGTGCAAAATTAAGTAGAAATATAACACCTTATAGACTTCCATTTTCATTCAAAAAACTTATTGTTTTTATTTTTATTTGTTTTCATAACCCAAGAAATAACTTCTGTACAAATTGTTGAATCCATATTTTTTGATTACTCTTTAAATTACTTTAAATGATGGTTCCTAGGCAATGGTGGGTTTCCGTCTGGATGGTAAGATCAAACTCCCCCACCCAGAGTTTGATAATGAGCAAGTCCGCTACGAGCACCGGTTTGCCCCATTTGCAAGCCTGATGACCCCACCACCAGTTCAGTACGTGGAGTTCCGCGACATGACGTCGCTGCTGCGTTACGAGCAGCCCCCTAGCAGCTCCAACCTCTACTTGGCTGGCTGCCAAAACTTCCACAAGGCGCGTGCACTCCTAGAGACCATCAACACTCCAGACCAAGAGGTAGGCCAAAGTCAACTCATAGTAGATGTGGGAAGTTTCCAAATCTTAAGTATTCATGTTTGCAAAATAAATCATCATCATCATGAACATCTTCCAGTCACTAGCCGGGTCTCTTTGGAACATAAGCTTGTCCAACGTATCCTTTCAGTCCACCACCTCTCTTCCTCCACCATGGCCCAGTCCTCTTCTCTCTCTTCCACACTTCTCTGCACTCCCTTCAACCACCTGTCCCTTGGTCTTTCTCTTGGNCCCCCCCAACTTCAATATCCAGCATCTTCTCAAAATAAATAAGAAATAAAATAACCATACATATAAAAATAAGTCTTTGAGAATCCAATTTTTTTAATTACAAATGGAATTTTAATATTGGTTTACCGACTTGTATCGGTTTCAAATTAAATATAATGCTTTGGATTTCTTTTTAGTCACATTCGAATTGAATATTCTATGATTAAAGTATTTCAAATCAAATTTAAATTGAATATTTTACTAAGAAATATTTTTTAATCGAATCCAAATAAAATATCAAGCTAAATTTATAAATGACATATTTCTTTTATTTAGTAATAAATAAAAGAATATTAGGAAAATGGTAGAGCACAAATAAAAGTAAAAACACTAACACATATTTACTCACTTCAATATTTTGATGCTATTATACCCTCATTAAATTTGCCAGTTTCTATGGTCAGGTCAAATATGTTGAGTTGATTCTATCAAATAAAATTCTAACACAAATTACATTTTTGGATGAGATTGTTGATTATATTTTATTAACTGATCAATGTTAGTTTGTTTAAAAAGTTAGTATTATACAAAAGTTTGAGATTTAGATTTTTACCTAGAATAAAATTCCATCGAATATAAATGTGGGAAACTATACAGATTAAAAATGTTGAACCTTTTCTCTGGCTTACTAAAAGAAAGCACATTTTTCTGAATACTCTCTCAGCTGAATAAAGGGCCTTAGGTGCCCTGAAAACTACTGTGATGAGTTTTGTTTTGTTTTAAATGAAAACTTTTGTGTTTATAAACCTTCTAATGAGTGTGTAAGCTTTGCTCTTCATTTCTACTTTCAATGTATATTTAATCCAACAATTGGCACTCCTTTATTAACATTATTATAAAGCTAATAAAAGTTTTGGTATAGTCAACACTGGCACTACCTTCAGCTCGGTGCCTGGATGTTTGACTCTGACCCTTGAGTTTGAATTCTGAACAGATGCATTTGGGGTGGTTTTTCACAAATGTGGACATTTATTTCTAGCTAGGAAAACAAAAAGTAGAAACTTAAACAGAATTATTTTCATTTCAGGTGAATGATTTGTTGAAAGTGGCTAAAACCAACTTTGTGGTTCTAAAGATTTTGGCAGGTGGCCATAAGAAAGATTCAACTGTGCCGCCAGAATTTGATTTCACAAGTCACCACCACTTCCCTATCATAAAACTCGTCTAAATTCCAACGATGATGGGATTTTTTGACCATACTCAAGTGATACAAAGTTATTTTGTTTAAAATTTACTAAGAATGCACAAGGAAAAAATTATTGAAAATATATCAAATATTACTGTTTTTTTGTTGTTTTTTTTGTTTGTTATTACATACCGATGACTATATCTCTATTTAAATTGTTGAATGTGATGCCTAAGTCTTAAGTATAGTGAAATAATATCCCTTTCTTATTAAAACTTTTTAAATCTAGCATTTTTTCTTATTATTTCATATGTCAAGACCATTAAAGTATTATATTCAAGCTATTATTGATATTTTTAATAACCTATTCTTATTCTTCCTCTCCTAGAAATGTGTGATTATTTATTAACTATGGTTTAAATTTGGAGGGATATCCAGCACACTTACCTTGCTGATGCTGGAGTAGAAACTGTTTAGATAAAACACTAAAAAACACACAAACACATTTTTAAGGACAAGCTTTCATTGTCACAGACAGCTTCATCAGGACAAGAGAGTAGACTGATGCTCTTGGTTGAACTGAAAGGTTGACTGTCCACAGCTGAATGTTTTTCAGTTATGATGTCACTATAGATGGCAGCACTATGAATAAATATATATAGATAGAAAAACTATTAACTCTAACCTATTTTTTGGTTTAAATTGTAAGAGATAGCCGCTACACTTGAGTGATGATGGTGTAAAAATTGTTTGGATAAAACCATATTTAACACACACAAGAGAAAAAAAAAGAGGAACTTTCAGTGCCCCAGCTAGCTTCTTCGGGTTCAGATAGTAAACTCTTCTTAGTTGTACTGCAAGGTTGAATGTTAAAGGTCAAGCTTATTTTACTTTTAGAATAATTGTATTATATAAATCTAGAGATGGGTCACTCGAATCTTTGAATCCTTGAATCCATTGAATCCTGACAAGTATTCGAGATTCGAGGATTCGGTGCTTTACTGGATTCAATGGTCGAATCATTCACCTCATAAACAAAGCATAATATTTTGAATTAAAAAATTCCTAAGTTAGGCATACTTGAAAAGCACAACTTAATTCGTAATCTTTATTTTGTAAGACAAATGAGATTAGCATGAATAAATCATTGTTTAAAAAAAAATTGTTATGTGTGGAAAATCTTACATGCCTAATACTCTACCCTCCCACATCTATGGGAAACTTAGACTCAACAGTTTCAGCACATGCTCACTTCTAAAACTTTCACCTCACGAACAATCATGTAAATATTTGATGAACACATTAAAACTCTTCAAAAACTGAAAATCAAAACTAGAATTACAAATAAACTCGAAATAAATAAAACAAATTACGGCTTTTTTTTTAAACGGAAATAAGAACACATTACACATGATAAAAAGTCACCCGCCATTACATACGATATAAATTCGGCCGCCATGACATATATTATGTTTACTCGCCTAAGTGATGATTAAAATAAAGATAATGTTAATAATTCTTACTACCCAACTGGTTTTAATTATCTACAACTATGCAACGAACCCCAATTTATTGCATACGATCCTTAAGAGTCAGATATTTTGTTGGGTTTCATGAAACATAAATAATGTCAACAGTCAGACACTGATAAAACTTTATTTATGCCTACCGGCCTACATATTGTATATCGATTGGTTGTTAGAAATCGATTCAGGTAATATGATCACTTAGTAAGCGCTCTCGAGTTTTACGAAGCAAATAACAACTTGCTAATTCATAATTTGTTTTTAAATTGATTTTAACTAAGAGTTTATTATTTTTTTTAATATGATATTGATGTAATTGTAAAAATATTCAAACGTAGTCCTGCCTAATAAAATGGGAATGAACATATTGGAGTCTAAAATAGGTTTGTGTTTTAAATAGAATGTATTCTCAGAAATCGATATATCGCAAGAATCAAATATATTTCTTGTTTTCTACGCGAAGATAGATAATGGATATATAAGAAAATAATTTAAAAAAAACACTTAGGCATTATTGAATTCACTCTTTCCAATGTATGTTTAATTGTTAAGCATGTTGTTTTAGTCTTTATTAAAAAGTTCTGTTTGTATTTTTATTTTTTGCTTTCTTATTAAAATAAATTATAATCCTTTAATGATGATTAAAGTTGATCAAAGGATAACTAGGCCTAATCTGTTTATTTCACACATTTTTTTAGAAACTTAACTCATTCTAACAACACTTTTAAAAATAACTAAAAGACACTCAAATTTTGATGGATTTGATTTTTAAACAATAATATGAGTCTATAATGTTTAATTTGGCTGGATTTTAACCTGTATTTTGCGAGGGGTGGTTGGGGTTGATTAAAATTGAAAGCATGATTGAAATAAATCTTAATTTACAGTCTAGGCCTATATTGTGTAATGTAGGTCTATTTGAAAATCATTAAAATTTCTAACAATTTGCTAGTATTCAGATTTGAGATTCGAAAATAAAATGTAGATTCGGATTCAAGAAATAGGGGATTCAACCCATCTCTATATAAATGGCAGTACCTTAGATAGGGTGCTAGATAAATATACAAACTAAGTAGTTGTGTTCAGTTCCATGAACCTTATACATAATTTTGAAAAATTACCTTTGTGGAATAATTTGTTTCTAAGCCTATTTTCATGTTTAAAATGTATTTTTTAGTTTTGCTCGTATTATTAGTTCTTTGGGAGTTTTCCACAGTCTCTCCGTGTTGGAAGGGGTAAGGAGGTATGTTTGTCGTTTTAGTAAGTGATAAACTAGTTACCATCTGAGTCAAATTCGTCTAGTGTCTGTATGCATGCCAAAATGGGCTTTATTCTGGAGGATCAGCCATCCCACGCTTTAAAGTAACCTTCTTTTAGTAAAGAGGTGCTCCTGAAATAACCCCATTTTTATTATTCATTCCCGATCAAACCTGGCACTGCCCATGGTAGGCCTCCATTTTTGGTAAACCTCAAATTGGAAGAAGTAAGCTATTTAGTATACAATCCACTCTCTTTGTTGGTTGTTTTTTTTTGCCATGCTTGCCGTTTGATGACTGGAACAAACAAGTCGTGTTACATTATTATTTTGACATACAAGTGGTTAAAAATTATTATGCTATTAGGAAGGATATTTCATCTGAAGTTAAGGTTAGAAGCTTATCTGTATTTTAAGATATATTGATGGGCCATTTCCCATATCCTTAACTGAGATGAGTTGCAGATTTTTTTGAAATTTTTTTTAAGGGATTTATTAAGCACCTTAGTGGCGTAATACTGATAAAAGCCAAGATTATTGGTCTCGATTTATGACAATTGAGCTTTTTCACTATTTTTTAAAAATAATTATTCATGCTGGTGGCAAATCATGCATATTTCTGCTGTGAAACCGTTTAGCTTTGCAATAGTTGCACTCCAGATGGTAGATGACATTAACTTATCTTAGTCATATTACTTGAGAAAGAATTTGATGAAATATAATTGGTGCAGGTTTTTCAAGGAAATTAGTCTGAGACTTATTTTGGTTAAATAGTTGGGTCTGGAAGTTTGGGTATATCAAGCAGTTATACTGTGCGGATTGGTTGAATATAGGCTACTCTCAGAGGCTCTGAGAACCTATTTTGTATAGTGGGGGATGAATAAAGCATGGAGTAATCGGTTTTCAAGTGATTATTGAATTCATGGTGTCCAGGTTGACATATACTAAGCAAAGGGATAATATTGCTGGCTTTTGTAAGCCTATTATTTTGTTCTCTGTCTATTCGACTACTCACCAGTGTTTTGAGTAGCCTCTTTTATTAAAATAATGGTTCAGTTCTGGTTATAAAATGAAAGGTTATTGTTGTCTGAAACTATTAGTTTTACTCACTACATTAGTCTCAAAGGACAAAAATAACCTAGACATAGATACATACATATAAACATACACATATATACCTAATCACGCCGTTCACTTACAGGGTAAGCAAGAAACTGCATATTTCTCAAAAAAACAACTTCTAACTTAATACATGCTCACTAACTTTTTCCCCATTTCCCTATACTTCCTTTTGATTCAAACACTCTACCCTCATATATTTGCTTCGTCACTCGATCCACACTCCTCCTCACAATATGCCCAAACCAAGTAAGACGCTTCTTTCGCGTTGAGCTATTGGATTCTCTTTCAAACTACACTCCTTCAGCACCCATTCATTACTAACTCAAGTTTTTCCACATACATTTCTAGATATCTCATTCCAACCTCATTCACCTTGCTCTTGTGTTTCTTCTGATCTAAAGATGAAAATATGAAAAACCTCTATTGTCACATGTCACATGTCACATACTTAGACCCATAATCTGGCATTTAATCAGTGTTACACAACCAAGGATCTTATTAAATCCCTCAACAAACTTCACCTCTTCTCAGTTAAGGATATGAGAACTGGTCCATCAATATATCACTAAATTAAAACAGGCCCCTTATCTTAACCTTAGATAAACTGCTATCCTTCCTACCAACACATTTACTAATAATTTTTAACCATTTGGATGTCACAATAATATATGCTAGTAGATAACACAGCTTCATAGTTTATCTATCTATCTAGTCAAGTGCTGCTATCTATCTAGTGCAATCCTAACCAGAAAATATACTTGGCTGTTGTCATTCCAAGTTGCAGTCCAACCAACAACAACAGTGTGTTCATTGAACTTGAAGAAGCTGCTTGTGGCAGTGAAAGCTCATCTTTAAATATGTGTTTTTTTGTTTAAAGGTATTTTATCTAAACAATTTTTACTCCACCATCAAGTGTGCTTGCTATCCTTCTAATTTAAGCCATTATTTAGCCAGTTACTTTATTCCAAGTAACCTATTTATTGGCAATTTTTTTTGTTGGGATATTTAGTAAAAAAAAAGTAATATCAAGATAAGAATTAACACATTTAATGATTGATCAAAAATCAAGCAAGATGAGATCAATAATAAAAAAAGACTCATCAAATATATTTTGCATGTGAGTTAATCTTTTGCAGTGGTGTTTATTCAATAGAAGCAAGGGAAGCAACGCTTCCCTAAAATTAATAAGAGGAAAATGAAGTTAAAACAAATTATTATTATAATAAAAACCTCTAAAAAAAGTATATTGAGTTGAGGTCGCAGCTCTTATTTCGGAATAAGCCGTTCTTTCTCAGACTGACCGGCCAGCCCACTGGTTTTGCTCACTCTTTATTCCGCCAATTGTTTGTTTCTGGGTCTGCTCGGCCCTCATTGGGGAAAGGGAAGCTCCGTATACCTAGGTGAGTATTTGCGCATGAGTTTAATATTGTGATTGGTGTATAATCTTATGTTTAATACTGTTAAAATCTTATTTTTTTAGTTTGTTTCAACCAATATTTATTGTTTCTAGATATAACTATGGGCGCTCTATTACAAAATAACGTATTTATCACCAATTTAAAATAAGTTTAGTTTTATTTTACGGAATATTTACGCTTGTTTGATCCTCCAAGGAAAGTGGTTTGTTTTTATGCATACAGTAGTAGAATGATGAGTGCGTCAACAAGTGCAGCAGTGGAAGAGGAGGGCTGTTGTATATTCATAAGTCATATTGTAGTTTTTTGTCCTAGTTTTTTGACCAGAAATAAAATAATTGAAACAGACAGACCTACTCCATCTAAAGGCAGCCTATAGAAAAAAACTTTGAAATTCAATAATTAATTTTATGAACGTGTATAGTAAATATCGGTATGCTGGGTTGGTGGAAAATTATATAGTTGACCTTACTATTTAGTATTTACTAATGATAATGGCGTGTATAATAAATCCGGATTCAAAACTATAAGGCAGGCCAAAGGTCATACTCATTTGCAGGCCACAATCCAAGATAAAATTTCGGAAATCGGAATTGACCATTATTATCATTATTCTTTTTATTTGAGTTAGAATTACAACTATTATTTAAATATATATATATATATAATATTAAATTATATATATTGTGGTAATATTTCTAAGATCACAATTATTTTGTTTTATTCCATGCATAGTTTGGGTCACACCCTTCCTTTCTTCCCCAGAATACTTTTAACTACACAAAAAAAGACCAGTATGAGCTTCTAATTATACCAGGGTCCATCAGACCACCTTTATTGTAGCCTCATTGCTTCCCTTTGTCCAGAATTGACCACAGGCCACTGATCTTTTGAGAAGTAAAACCTGGTTTTTAGAAGAGATTTCAGGGATAGTTGAGTCCCCCCCACAAACAAACTTCTTCTCCTATATTTAGGTAAAAGATAGCTAATTCCCTTCAAATATATCCTCTCCATTCTGTGCTCAAAGAGTAGGCAAAGTTGCAGGTAGTCCAAATGGGCAGTAAGTCATTTTGTAGTAGCAGCAGTCCCATAAAATATTGGCGAATAATCTTTGACCATTTCTGTTGGTCAGCATAATGAGAAGTGGATTGTATGGAAAATTAAAACAATGAAAGACTCACCTAAAGAATGTAGCTATATTAAATGAGAAGTTAGGTCCTTGTAAGCCAGCTTTCTTGAAGCTCTATTTTCCACTAACTCAACCAATTCCACACTAATGAACCATTAAAATTAAGACAAGGAATACACCAAAACTACAACCAAACTAGAATGAGCACTTAACAACACACAACATCCTGCTTCTTGGGGAGTCTTAACCCAACTGCCAGTAGAAATGGGCGATAAATCACTAACTGTGATTTTTTTCGCCGATACCATTTGATCACCGTTACTCCCAGATTAGTACTCAAGTTTAACACAATGTTTGTTGGACCACTAATTTTGCCCAAATTATATAACACTTAACTATAAAATATTAAATAACATTTTTTGTTTCTCTTTTTTTTTCAATTGTATGAAACTTCTTAAAATGCATACTTTTGTATTGACTGTACATTAGTCAGGAAACATGAAACCTAGATAAAACCTGAAGATTAGGTAGCTCTATGTCGATTGTCAATGTCAGTGCCGACAGGAAGAGCTTATGTTAGGCCTTTAAGTATCGAATTCCATTGCAAGCCGCCAAACTCCCGAGTAATTAGTTTTCCTTCCAACCGATACTCATGGGACTATTCAAGTAATTATCCAGTACTCAGAAATACTCGATACTATATTGTACTCGCCTACTTGGACAGCAGCTAAATACTAGCTTTGACTCTGGTTGACAAAATATCAGTTCACGTTCACACTTCTTTCTGTTGATGATATGGTGACCAGCAGGGGCGGACAGTGGCGGTCTTTGCTTTGATAAACCACAACCAAAATAAACATATGGTAATTTACATTTTCTAAAGTATAGACAGACAGACAAAATATCGACCTACTAGCTACCTACTACCTAGCAAAAAATTGTGAAAGTGAGAAAATATCGGTCCATCAAGACACTGTGAATGCCAGTCATAGTGAAAAATCACTGGTATAAATCACCGCTATTTTAAAATCACAGTCACTCTAGTCACTGATATCGTAAAATCACTGTTTAGCCCATCTCTAGTTGCCAGTACTTAATGGTAAGTGAAAAAAGGGAGGAAAATGTGATGGTCCTATCAGGAGAGAGGGAGGTCTCTCATTGGAGAAGTAGTAAAAAAAGAGTGGCAATTCAAAACAACACAGTAAACAAAGTACCTTTGGACTCAAATAGAACATAACTAAAACAATAATAATAATAATAATAATAATAATAATAATGTATAACCAAGACTGAACAGAGAAGGAGACTAAGTATACAAGGGTAGTAAAGTAGTAAGTTTGAATTTATACAATGAAATGGTACCCCCACTATGTTTTTTATTTAATAATTTATTACAAAAACAAAATTAAATTATTTAGTAAGATTATTTTTATGTCTATAAACATTCTATGACTTCATTCTTAGTGTTGATATTTTGAATATTACCAATTTTTTTAATTGCCATAGGGCCTGAACTTTCTTTAGCAGATTCAGTCACACTAGTGACCTTTTCAGTGGACAAACCTCCTCCAGGATTTTCAGAATCTGTGGCTATAAGACTATGAAGGGCAGAACTTGTGCCTGGCTTAACAATCCCAAACCCATCTCCTCCGACGCTGAAGCAGTCAAAAGATATGACAAGTAGTGTTGTATCCTGTAACCTTGCCTCAAGGTTGACGCAAGCCTGCACGTTGTTGCCTGTGAAGCGAATGTCGTACATACGAACGCAGAACATGAGCAGTGGGAACTGTGGCAATGGAATGCAGATGCGTGGGGGGTTCAGCCCTAAAGAAACATATGATAGCTGTTAATTTTGTTGTTAAAAGGAAATCTTTCAACCTCAAATTGGTTGGTGTAAAACTTTTACTCTGGTGACTTTCACAATTGATTAGTGCCACTTTGATTATTAGCACCAAGGATAGAATTTTCAGGCCACCCTAATTCACACAACTTTTTTTTTTCCAGCATATTAATAGCAATAGTTGAGATTCTAACTAATTTCTAAGAGGGTTATGTCTGAATCTAGACACTCTTTGATCAAAGTCCAGAACAAGTAATTTGATTAAGGTAAAATGTTTGTGTTTTGTATAGTAATTGTATTCTTCAAATTCTGTGCCATCTAACTTAAACTAAGTTTGATTAAATTTTTAAAAAGTTAGCTTGGTGTTCTAATCTATTCCTAAGTACAAGAGTTTCATTTGAAAATATGATACAACTTAATAATCTTTTAAATAATTTAAAAGAATCTTTTTCTTATGCAATAGCTAAAAAAATGTATAAATAATTAATCTAATATAAAATATAAAAATGAAAGCTCTTAACTCTTCCCAAACCTAGTTTGGCAGACTGGTGTTTAATCTTAATAAACTGCACTAAGCATGTTTTATCTGCAATGGGATTTTTCAGACTTCTTCCAAGGTAATACTGGTTCAGTTCCTAAAAAGTTAATCCTTAACCTGTTACATTAGACTCAGTCTACGATAATATAATATCCTTTATCAATATTGGGACACAAGAAGAAAACTGTGAATTGGTCAGACCAAGTTAAATGGATTGCTCCATTAGAGCAGGGGTAGCAAACTGGCCACCCACATACAACATCCAGCCTGCAGTTGTCTTTTGTCTGGCTCACTTAATGTGTTTTTAAAAAAAGTATTAGTTAATAACCAACATGCTTACTCAATAAAAATACAAAATATTTGATTATATTTGTCATTTGATTTTTCTAACACCTGACCCACCTAACTCATTTATCTCAGCTGCATTGTACCTGAAGTTATTTAGGTTTGTGATCCTTTCTCTAGAAGTTATACTCACCAGAAATCCTGTTCTGGTACACAGATTTGCTGTTCAGATAGACATTCATCACCATGGCCGGTTCAATAGCGTTATATGTAAAGTTGAGACAACCTGTGGAGGTAAAAAATTAGTTACATAGTAACATTTTTGCTAATTTATTTTATACTTTCACAATACTATAATTTTACACTCATGAAACACTGGTACATACTGTATATTGTTTGTTTGTATCACAGTGATACTATCTTCTGATTGCCACCTTACATAACAATTAACAAAAACCCGCCTCGGTGGCGTAGTTGGCTAACGCGCTAGTCGTGTTGAGCTCGACCGCCGAGGACGGGGAGATCGAGGTTCGAATCTCGGTCGGGTGAACTGGGGGTGGTTTTTCCTAAATGGTTTTCCACTCTCCCTGCAAATGCGAGTTCACTTCCTTTAAATTCAACCTTCCCAATTCCTAATCCATTAGCGTAATTAGTACTTAAGCGTATAACCCAAACGGGTAGTAAGACGTGGTGCTAAATATTATTATTATTATTAATTAACAAAACTAAAACCTATTAAATCTACTTTTCATTTATTCATAGTCCAAATCATGTGTTACACACACAACTCTCACTTCTTACAAGATGTAAATTTTTATAGCTTTTGGTTTAAATTATTTTAATGATAACTAATTAATGTTTACTATTTTAGATAATTATTTTTATATCTTCTAAAATGTTTGTCTTATGGTAGGTAATCTTACTGTTTGAAATGTGTAGCGAAGAAACAAAGTGCGGCTGAGATGTTATTATTCACGCAACACATTTGAAAGTTTATAAAATGAACAGAGGCTTAACTAGAGTTGATGGTGCTTAGGGTGAATACAAAATTGCACCCCTTGAATACTGTTATTTAAATTTTGGTTTAATTTGTATATTGGTATTCAATCTAGCTACTACTTAACTGGTAATAAAATAATAAAAATAAAATACATTTTTATTGTTAAAAAATTGAAACTTCTATTATTGCCAATAAATTTGGTGCTCTCAATCTCAAATTAAATTTTCTGGCTCTTTGAAATATTTGTTTTGTTACTAATAATAGCTTCAAAATCAAACCCACTCTTTACCTAAGTACTACCATCCAGCTTATAATTATATTCGCAGCGAGAAATAAAAGTTGGCTACTTGGGTAAACCTTGCCTCTGTTCTAGGTGGTTCTACATCGTTGACAGATCAAGGTGGAGGGGCTCAAATGTTTTCTAAAAGCTTAAAGCCTTGTCCACTTGCTCTTTAACACCGAATTCCTAGTGTCCTTAAAGATCTCAATCTTATTCACAACCTCTGTATTAGTGTTGTGTAATTATGTTAGCAATTGGGAAAGAAATTCCTCGAAAAGAAAAAGTTACAGAAAATTCTGTGACCACATTTAATACTCATTATTTCACTTTTCAATTTGTATGCTTGTGGTAACTAATATGTAGTAAAAAATTGTAGAAAGTGTTATTAAAAGTAGATAAACAAAAATATAGGTTAATAATAACTATACATATATTCCTTTGCTACCATTGGTGCCTTAATTTCGATGCTAATTTATTTACTAGGGATAGATTTTCCACGAATACTCCTAAGAAAGTAGAAGATTTTACAACTTATATTGTGTATAGACTTCCAGATACAGACAATATTGTTTAATAAAATCTAATCTGTCTCATCACAAGATACTGTGTGAGTATATGGCATCATAGTAGCTAAGGGAGGTTCGGTGTTCCTTTGTAAAGAAGTGATCCCATAACTGCAATGGATGGTACATGTATTTAATTAGAGTATACCAGTGCTATAAGACAGTTACCTCTCTGGTTGAACTTGAACCGTGGTATTTTTATTCCAGCACAGCAACCACATTCTTTAGTCTGGCACGAGCACGGCAGTCGCTCAAACCGAAACTGTTGGTCAGGAGAGAGACTTATCTCTTGGGTTTCTCTTTTCTGGAAAATCTTCCCTTCTGTAACTTGAAAAATAAAGAAAATGTAAAGTCAGTAGATTTGTGGAGGAGGGGGTTGGGGGAGTTTGTTTAAAGCATTCACCTGGGAAAGGGATGGATAAAAATGTAAGAAATACATTTACATTGCTGGAGACTAAGTCAAGAAGTGCTGTGAATATAGCCCTGAAGCTAATCGGAAGCTGTATGAAATAATTTAAGAAAAATTTGAACTCTTGAGGACTACACACAGTGCAAGAATAAGGTATTTGGGGGCCCTGGGGCTATTAAAGAATTTAGGGTCTTATTTGCTTATGCAACGCAAGATGCCCAAGGCTTTATAGAACACGCAGTTAAAGTGTAAATAAAAAGCAGCATTGGAATAACATATTTTGAGTATATGTTAAATTTTAAATCTTAGCAAAACACAGACTTTAACTCAATACTATAGTTATAACCAAACAAAAATGTATAAATGTATTTTAATATGTTCTAATGACATGATAGCAAGACCTTTTAGTCTTGGTTCAAGCATTGTTGACCATAATTTATTTTCAATTAAGTTTTGAAAAAGAGCACTGTGCTTAGCAGTTTGTTAGAGGAACTACCATATACAATTTAAAAGCAGTAATTACATTTGGAAAAACATCAATAAAATTATTACCATACATATATTTAGCAATGTCTTGGAAACTATCTACATCCAGACTTTTGATAAAGTTACAGAACTTTGACATTTATAGTTTTAAAGATTCATCAAGAACCTCACTATCAAAACTTAAAACAGTTACTAAGCGAAATTTCCTCTGTAGTATTTGAAGTTTTGCAATCAAATAAAAATTGAAATTGTGATTGAAAATGTTTGTAAAACTGTAGGCGATTATTAAGTCTGCTGTATAACTTATCAATTATCACCCAAAAAAAATCATATGTAATTTTTGAAGTTGCACAAGACCATAGATCCTGTAGTCCCTCATTAATCTGGCACTGTGACTACACATTATATTTCTTTTAAATAAATTAATTTAAGATTCCATCAGACATTGCTAAAACAGTAATGTAGAATGTTGGGTGTTAGTGGAAAGTGTATCCTGGATATGGATAACCTGGGTAGTTCATTCCAAAGATACGTGGTTTGAATCTAGGTCACAGACAAATAAAAGAAACATATACTCAACCTTACGAGGGTTTCGCTGCGCTCCTTTACCCAGCTTGAGTCCTTCAACACTGGGTTTTGCTAGTGTCAGTGCTGGGTGGATAGGACTGAACGTAGTGATCCTAGTGTTGAAGGACTCAAGCTGGCAAAGGGAGCGCAACTATTTTAACCTGGAGTCTGAGTGTTTGGGTATATTATTTGTCTGTGACCTAGGTCTATGGAAACAATTTTTTTATAGCACTGTGCCTTACTACCTGTTCAGGTTCTACATATCTGTACTAACTACGCTAATGAGTTAGGTATTAGGAAGGTTGAGTTTAGAGGAAGTGTAAAAATTCAAAGAATAATTATATCACAAGAACTTATTTATTATTGTATTGATAAATTTTTAGCATAGCAAGGAGAATATTTTGATCAACAACATAGAATAAAACAATGATGACAGGATCTAGGATCTCCTTAAACTGAGTTGGATACAGGATCTAGGATTAACATTTAACATATCAGAATAAGGTTCACACAAGTCTTTGGCGAGTGATTAATTGTTCATTGTTCTGTCTTATTTCAACTCTCCCCCTCATTCGTCAGAATCGTTGTCCAAGTCCAAGCGCACATACTAGTTGACTATGCCTGGGAGAGGCCAATGCCTTGGTGAGAACCTCAGCTTCCGAATTCTCCGTTGGTTTGTTGTTGATGACGATGTCTCCAGCCTGTACCTTTTCTCTAATGCTGATATGTTTGGACTTTGAGCTTATGATGTTATTCTTATGTCAAACTTTGTGCAGACAAACTGTCATCAAGTATTTCAATTGATTGGTGAGGCACACCCATGTCGTGTAATAACTGTTTAAAGTGTATTGCTTCTTTTGCTGCCTCTATCAATGACATGTATTCTGCTTCCGCTGTGGACAGAGCCACAGTTCTCTGTTTTATTGATTTCCAGCTGATGGAAGTCACTGCAAACTGGAAACAGTATCCTGAATAAGATCTTCTATATTCTCCAGTTGCCCAATCAGCATCTTCCATCCCAATAAGTGGTTTACTAGTTTTCTTGAAAACCAGTGCGAGATTTTTGGTTCCCTTTAGGTAGCGCAAAACTCTTTTGGCAGCCAGCCAATGCTCTTTCCCAAAACATGTGTTGTAGTGACTTAAGAAGCTGACTGTATGTGCTATATCTGGCTTAGTAGCCATAGATAGATACATGAGTGAACCAATCAAGTTTTGATAGGGATATTTTTCGATATTTCCAGCATTCTTCTGTATCTTCATGCTAGGTACCATTGAAGTTGCAACAGGTTTACAGTCACTCATGCTGTATTCTTTGAGAAGTTCTTCAATGTATCGAGTTTGCGATGCTAAAATCATACCATCCTTGTGGCAAAACTCGATTCCTAAACAATAATGTAGCTCTCCAAGGCCTCGCATTTCAAAGGATTTCGTTAGTTCTTGTTTTAAATCGTTCAGATGTTGCTGATTTCTTGATGCCACTATAATGTCATCTACATATATGGCTATCAATGTTTGTTTTTCCTCTTTAGCAGTCAGAGATGTGTATATACAAGGGTCAGCTTGTGAAGAAACGAAACCCAATTGCTGTAGTTTCAAGTCCAACCCTTTAAACCATTGCCTACTGGCTTGTTTTAAGCCATAAATAGCTCTTTTAAGTAGGCATACTTTGTCCTTATCTGATTTTTGAAGCTTTTCTAGCATCTTCTCTTTGAGAAATGTATAATGGTCTTTGTTGTGGCTTTCTTCCATCATTATGTCACATAAAAATGTTTCCAACATGTCTGATTTTCGCATTAAGATTCTTTCTTCAAGTTCACCAATGAGGAAGTCAGTAGAAATATCCATTTGAGTAACTTTCATGTCTTGATTAAGTGCCACCCCAAAAATAACTCTAATTGAGCTCAGTTTTGCGACAGGAGCATAGGTTTTAACAAAGTCAATTTCCGGGCGCTGCACAACTTTTTGCCACAAGACGTGCTTTCCTTCTCTCTAGCTCCTCATTGGCTTTATATTTATTTTTAATACCATCCTGCTACCTATCACATTGTCACCTTCTTCTCGATATACAATTTCCCAAGCTTCATTTTTTAAGTGAGATTTTATTTCTTCTTTCATAGCTTTTTGCCATGCTTCTCCATCACCTACTTCTAATGCATCTTTAACATCACAATAGGCTGACACATCATAATCTGACATCCAAATTGAAGATTTCCTGTTGCGTTTTGGCCTTGAGTATACTTGGTCTTCATCTGGATCTTACTCTTCTTGGTCTGAGATGTCTACAAGGTCTTGAACTGGAACAGGTGGAGCTGGAAGAGTTATTTCACCAACATTTTCTTTGTTAATAACTTCTTTGTGGTCATCATTAATTTGATCATCCATTACTATAATGTTGTCTCCTCTTCTCTCCTTTGAGTCATAGCATTTTTTGTCCAAAACCCTGACATCTCTTGTGATTTTGATTTTCCTTTTGTTGGGCATCCATATTCTATAAGCTTTCGAAATTTCTGAATATCCTACCAAAATTCCTTCATCTGCCCTGGAATAAAACTTTTCTTTGCCAGGTTTTGTTGCCAAATACATGAAGATATCGAACCTATGGAACTCTTCCTACCTATTTCAGAAAAGGTGTTTCGCCTTTGAGGGTCCATGATGGAGACCTATTACGCAGGTAGTTTGCTGTGTGAATTGCCTCAGCCCAAAATGATGGGAGCAGGTTTGACTCCAACATTAGACATCGGGCTTTATCAAGTAGGGCTCTATTCATCCTCTCAGATAAGCCATTTTGTTGAGTGGTATACGGTGTAGACAGCCGCCTTCTGAATTCCGCATTCTTTTAGAAAACTCTCAAACTCTTTGAACGTTGCAGTATTCTGAGGTTTCATTATCAGATTGCAGGAATTTAATTTTGTTTCCTGTAAAATTCTCAACCTCGTTTTATATACTTAGAAAATTTCTAGAACTTCATTTTTATGTTTTAAGAAATAAACTCTACTGTAGTGCGTTTTCTCATCTGTAAAGGTTACAAAATATATTTGATCCGCCAGGGGATTCGACACGCATGGGGCCACAAACGCCCAACTGCCCTATTTCCAAAACTTTGAGGTTTTCTGGAACTTCTCTTGTAGCAAAAGGAGCTCGGTTCAATTTTACTTCGATACATACCTCACAATCACTAAGAGTATTACTCTTTTTGAAATATAAGCCTTCCAATGTTTCATTTTTGCACGCCAACTTTAAATCTACTTCATTTAAGTGAGCAAGTTGTTTATGCCATTTTTCTATTTCATGTTCTTCATGCACTTTAATTGTTACTTCTACAGCCTTATAATCAACATAATATAGCCCATTTGACTTCTTAGCTTCTAATACTACATTGCCTTGAGGATCAGTTACTAATGCTTTGTTCTTTTTGAACAAGACATCGAACCCTTTGTCAGTCACTTTAGATACTGATAGTAGATTTGTGATCAGAGTTGGTACAAGCAATGTATTAGCCAAATTAATTTTGTTCAAATCTTGCATTTCAATTTTAACTAGGCCAGTCCTAGTAATAGAAGCTGTATGATTCTCAGAGTTTAAGAGTCCCATGTTCAGGAATTTCAACAAATTCCTGAAAACTGTCTTTATATCTACACATATGTGAAGTGCATCCGCTGTCAATGCACCACAATGAAATTTCAGATTCACCCGAATTAAAAGAAAAGCACTGTTCTTCCACTTTGAAAGTTAACTCCCCTTTTTTATTGTTGCTCCAACAGTTCACGGCCTTATGATCGATCCGTCCACATTCATGGCATTTATATTTAAATTGAGAGGTTGAGTGAACATTGGTAGTCTTTTGAAAATATCTTGAACTATGTTTGTTCTTTGATTTTTAAAATTTTTTTCCGAAAAAAGCGTCCTCCGAGTTCACACTATCATTTTTGCTTCTGGCTTCAAACTCTTCCATTATTTTGATTCTTAAGTCCTCTGGGGTAGGCAAGTTATCCCTGGACTCAATTTCTACTCTAAAATTTTCAAAGGATTTAGATAAGCTATAAAGCATCACTATGCTTAAAAGATCAGGATTCATACTGATTTCCAACTCTTCAAGCCTATCAACAGCGTCAGTGAATTTATTTAAATGATTACGGACGTCGTCACCCTCATTCATTTTCTGAAGGATCAATTGTTTTAATAAAGTGGCTTTTCTAGTGGGTAAAGTTTTGATAATGTATCCCACACATCTTTTGAAAATTTACAGTTCTTAATATGTCTAAGTTCACTGGGCGATATAATTAAGGTTAGATCTGACCTTGCATTGAGATCTTGTTCCTTCCATTTCACTATGTCAAACACCATTGGTTGTAGAGCATTTTTCTTGACCTGAAATATACTTCCATAATCCACTTCTTATCAAAACTGCTTGTGCTTGAAGCTTCCAAGTATTGTTATTATCCTTTTTAAGTGGCTCGATGCGATAGCTTACAAAATTCTCCATGACAAAAAAAAACTTATTGGTTAACTAGCAGCGCGAACACTTTCACAACTGACGAGCACAACTTAATACTTTCATTTAAACTACAATAACTTAAAACAGTTTTAGAATGAATTACGTCATTTATTTTGAGCTCATATCTGGGCCCATAGCTTGTAGAAATTCAAAGAATAATTATATCGCAAGAACTTATTTATTATTGTGTTGATACATTTTTAGCATAGCAAGGAGAATATTTTGATCAACATAAAATAAAACAATGATGACAGGATCTAGGATCTCCTTAAACTGAGTTGGATACAGGATCTAGGATTAACATATCAGAATAAGGTTCACACAAGTCTTTGGCGAGTGATTAATTGTTCATTGTTCTGTCTAATTTCAACAGGAAGTGTACCCAAATTTACTTGGAAGGAGAGTGGAAAACCATGTAGATTTGAATCCCGGTTCCCCTGTCGTTAGCAGTCTAGTCTAACATGAGAGTGACACCTTAGACCAGGCTGCCACCGAAGATTTCGGCATATTAGTTCTTGTTATTATTTGTCAAGTCGCACATTATTCACCACCCTAATTTGGTCGAGTGTTTATTGAATTTGATTTATTGGTGTTTGATAAACACTAATAATGAATTAATCAGATCGACATAATTAATCATCCTACCTCCGGACTTGAGTGATGTCGTTGGGGACATCTGGGAACAGGAAATGCAGCTGATGATGATCATCATACACACAAAATAATGCAGAGTAAGCTGTAACGACATCAATACATAATTATTGTTTTATTTCCCAGCACCAGTACTCTTTTAGTGCAAGGTATAATCTAGAATGTATTTGCTTTTGTTTTGGGAGGAGGGTGGGGGCTGAGGGGAATGAAGTCCCTCAAAATGAGATGGCACTGAATATTAAACGCTAAATCTCTCTTAAAGCATTTTAAAGTTTTTTAAACATAATTTGTTTGTAGGTGTTATGAATGAATAGTCTACTAGTTTAACCAATGTGAAGGAATTGTTAGTAATACTTTCTGGGGATTTGAACCCAAAAACAACCCACTCCCCTTTTGGCACTCTCTTGTTTAAGTTCCATAAGTGCAGATGACTCTAATAAGCCCAGGTCAAACACAATGGTCAAACCCTGTAATATTAATTTATCATTTAGTGAAAGTAAATGCACCTTATTTCACAAAAGAGTGTTGGCCATTCTAGGTATCTGGGCTTGTGGATAAGTAGGCAGATGAGCTAATGACTGAGCTAAGCATTGGACAGTAAAGGATATTTTGATATCATATAGATCATTGCAAATGATCTGATCAGGGAAGGGGGGATCCTTTGCATCTTACTGCTCGTTCGAACTGTCCACATACTACACTAATAATATAAAGAAACAGGACAAGTAGTGAAGATTTTAAGGAAAGGCTGACATGTCAGAGAAATAAATACCTAATAGAATTTTTGTGAGTTTGAGACATTAAACTGCAACTATTAAATATAAAACTTTTGCATGGAAGAGAAAGCAAACTGAGGAAATAAGCACCCTGGTTTGAACCCATATCCTATCTACCCTGCCCTCTTTTTATCCTTGAAACATCGCATTGAGTAACAACTGCATTCATTTTCCCATCAAGGTCAAATGATTGTGTTCTAAACAGCAATGGCATGGCTTTATAAGTCAATTTTATGACAAATGAAATTTCTTTCTTCTGTACTACTCTCTAAAATGTCTGGAAAAATGAGAATTTTTTGTGGAAAATACAAGGGATTTTGTATTAGTGAAGAAGTTCCAACCATTCATGTACACTATTCGGTCATTTATGGCGCTCGGGAACTTTGAACTATGCATCCTTATAGAACATTTAAATTAAATAAAAATATATTAATAAGATTAAGTAATTTTAATTTATACAAGCACTAGCACTGGTGGGCACGTAGTCTAAATGCTAAACTCATCTGGAATAATTTTCTGGTGATGGGGAGGTCTAGGATTGAATCCCGGGCAGAGATGACTATGGTTTTAGCTATGGGTGTAGGTAGGGGTTTTTATGGAGTTCGACCCCCACCCCCACCCCCACCCCTTCCCTGAAATTTTCCGAAGTTTTTAATTTGTAGCTTAAAGATGGCCTTGTAACAAACTTCAAATAACATATAGATGCATTCACTTTTCATTCAATTAAAAAAAAAAAAATTCTAGGTGAATAGCACTCTAAATGGCTTCTAGAGGCATCCAATTTTATTTTAATACCCGTAGGGGGACAATCCAAATAGCTCCTATATGCATATATTATTTTTTTTTTAATCCAAGTGAAGACCACTCCAATTATCTTCTAAAAGCTTTACATTTTCAAAAATATGTTAGTACAAGACCACTCTCAATAAGTTCTTAAGGCATCTAGATTTAAAAAAATCCAGACAAGGACCATTCCAAATAGCTTATAAGGGCATCCAATTTTTAAAAAAAATTGCTGGTGGAAGACTACTTCACATAGCTAAGTAGTGGCATCTAATTTTTGGGAAAAAAGTTAGGAACAATCTAAATAGCTTTTAGGGGCACCCGAATTAAAAAAAATCCTTGGTGGGACCACTTCAAATAGCATATATACAATTTAATTTACAAAATAAAAAAATGGTAAGCACTTCTTAAAATAGATTTTAGAAGCATTCACTTTACAAATATTTGGCGAAGGAGACTACACCAACCTCTAATAGTATCCAAATTTCAAAACAAAATTAAGGGGTATCACTATTCTAGATATATTTTAAAAGAATATAATTTTCAAAAATTTCCAAACGAGGACACTACAAATAGCTTCTAGGAGCATCCTCTCACACAAATAAAGTTCCAACATTACTGTATAAAGTGTTCTTATATCATAGGGCAGCTATTATTAACCGGGGGGCCATGAAAGGTTATGTGAAGGCCCAGGAAAAAACAATTTAAAATGTTATTTGCTTATTACTGAAGTCAATTATCTTAAATTTTGCGTTTTGGAAGAAGTAATTCGATGATCGTAAGCATATAAGTAAAATAAAGTAGACTCTCTATTTTCCGGGGTAATGTAAGGGATGGGGAAGCACGGATAATAGCAATCATGGATAGTACAAATAATCCCCATCTGTTTACAACCACCAGTTAACATTTGCTGCCCTTTGTTTCTACTTATTTATGTGAAAAGGGATTTTCCACAGTGGTAAATATTGAAACGAAACAGCGAAATCGACTCCGAATTGATTCCTGCATGCGGATAACATCAAGACATAATACAATCGAAACAAGAATAGGCAAATTATTAGTGTAAAGTGTTCAACAATAGAGGTCCCATTAAATACATTTAGGTAAGTTAAGTTCGGTTTTTTTATTAGTTTGTTATTATAATCAGTAAATAAAGACACTATTTTAGAAAACATCTTAATGATTAATATGTTAGTAAAAACTAGGGGGCCGCGAAAATATTTTAGGATATTTAGTGGACCGCGAGTAATAAAAGGCTAAGAACAGCTGTCTTAGGGTTTAATAGTAAGTCTTAACATTATGTCATAAATGTACTATTTTGAACCTCCTCCTCCGCCACCCCCCAAATTAAATTCTTTCTACACCTGTGGTTATACCTAAATGGTTTTCCCCTCCTCCTCCTTATAAATGTAGCTACAGTTACTATATATGATTATTTCTTAATCCCTACCCCATTAGTGTAATTAAATATATATATATATATATATATATCACCTGTCTATACCTAAGACACCGAGCAAATAGTTAGGTTGAGGTTGACTAGATACATTTATTGTAAGTCAAATAAGAATAGGAAGATCTGACGTCGATTAAATTTAAGACAGTCCCAAGAAAGGATGATTTTTATGGTTTACCCTCGCTCCACATAATGTTTTTATTTTATGGTTTTCATTCCTACTCACTGCCTAAACTATTAACATTATTGGGCCTATAAAATGAATGTATAATAGGTATACCTACAACCCCAATCTATATATACACTCTAATTGATTCACAAGAGACTTAATGTTAAACTATGTTATTTCCATCCTTCATCTCCGGCTTAGGGACCTCACCACAAGCTACCATTGATAAGAAACACCCCTTACCTTCCCCAAGAATTATGGTTATGGCCCTGGAAGAAATCAATAAGTTTGGTTACTTCCCATACTTCCGATTTTGTTGCCCCTGTTCTATTTCTAACACCCCCATGACCTAATATCAATGGTGAGCTGTAATGGGTTCGTCGCGAAAGTCCATTGTTAAATTTTCCTGAAATTTAGGAGCCCATTGTTAACGTTTTCGTTTATTTATTTTCACAAAAAAAATATATATATATATTTTATAAAACTAACTGGATCAATAATTATTATTTAATCCTGATACTCATGTTAAATCATTTCTCAGAAGTCATCAGTCGGCTATGGAACTAAATAAGAGATCACAATACAGTAAGACAGGAGAAACTGTCGCTACAATGGGCCTACGGTAGTTTTTGGCTTAGTGTTCTTTTTATGATGGTTAAATATTAAATAATATCTTTTGTTATTTTGTTTTGAATAATAACTTAGTGATTTTTTGTTATTACGTGCTTCTGGCATAGTATGCATAAGTGCATAAGATATTTTATTGTTTTACAAATTGTAATAATTACTAAGCAATAATATGTTTGAAATAATATTTTATTTTTACATATCTGCAATTTTTATATAGGTACCTTATTTAGGATAGTATCATCACATTTTTTAATAAAATTTTAGTAAACAATGTTAAAATATTTCCTGTATCATTCTATTAATATATCCTTATTTAAAATTACCGCCTCTGTGGCCTAGTGGTCAGAGTTCATGACTATGCATCCAGGGGTGCCGGGTTCGATCCCCGCCACTTCCAGATTCTTTCTGTGAAGCAGTGAGTTTGGAACGGAGTCAGACTCAGCCTCGTGAGGACAAATGAAGAGCTACTTGAATTAAAAAGTAACAACTCCGGTCTAGAAAACTGAGATTAATTGCCGGAGGGCTAGTTTTGTTAATCGCATGACACCCTGGCACTATCTTCGCCAGCAGATGGAGGCCATTCGGTTGGTATAACTCGATTGCGGGCATACGCGATGGCGTTTTTTATATTAAAAATACATTTTAAAAAATTGAAAAAATAGAAGAAAAAAATAGCGAGCCCATTGTTAAAATATTGATATCTCCCCACCGGCCACTGTGGCTCACCTGTTCCATGTTATTGTCGTGAGGAAGACCACCCTGTGATGCCAGATGTTGTGTTGACTGCGAGGTGAGCACTAATGAGGGAAGCTCGGAGTCGCTGGTCTCGCTGGGACAGCGGCGCCGCGCATTCCGATTGGGTCATCAGGGGCGTCCTTGTTACGTGATGTCCGCCGTATAGTGACACTTTTAATAACGTTACTGGCGTTTAGTGACCCTTGTATAACACTTCTAATAGCTACAAGATTGTATTGACAATCATCTGATACCTCTAATAGCTACAAGATTGTATTGACAATCATCTGATACTTCTAATAGCTACAAGATTGTATTGACAATTACAAGGTTCTTCTTCTTAAGACATGTTTGGATCAGCACCAGCGAGTTCCACTAACGTGCTCAGCTCTGACCCCGGAAGATGAGTTTGGGTTTTAAACCCGGACTCGTGCACTGACGATGGTTCTCTCCCACCTCGTGATTATCACTGTGACTTTTACCATCTTCTTACCAATCGAATAATAATGCATTTCATAAAGTTCACTTTCCTCAACTTGTGTCTTTAAAAGTATTGATCCAGCTCGGTGGCGTAGTTAGCTAATGTGCTGGTTTTGTGTTGAGTTAGACTGCCGAGGACGGGGAGATCGAGGTTCGAATCTCGATCAGGTGAACTGGGGGGTGGTTTCGCCTAAATGGTTTTCCCCTCTCTCTCCACAAAAATGTGGGTTCACTGCCTCTAAATTCAACCATCCCAATTCCTAGCTCATTAGCGTAATTAGTACTTAAGTGAACCCGAAAGGGCAGTAAGACGCGATGCTATATATATATATTTTTAATTAGTGTGAATTGGGGATGGCCTGAACTGGCACTATGACTCGTGGCTCAAATAATAATAATAAAATAATCAAAGAAGGAAGGCGCACATAATAAATCTTAGACCCCACTAGATTATTATTATTATTATTAGCACCACGTCTTACTACCCGTTCGGGTTATACGCACTTACGCTAATGTGCAATGGTAGGGTGATTGTGAGATGAAATGGAGGACCTACAGTTTAACGTGGAATCCGAACCACGGTGGAGGCCTGGCATTCATCACATTCACAAGTTGTGAATAATACACGTCTTGTCAGAGGTGAAGGAAGGGTTTGGCAATCAGATAAATCTGTGCTGGGACCGAGGATTGAGCCCCGGACCCTAGCACAGAAGTCTGACACCTTACCCCTAGACCACCAGGTCACCGACCCCACTAGAGGCTAAATCAAAATCTCTAATGTGGATGCAAAAACATCGAAAGCACAACGACTTAACGGCCATGATGATTTGCCATAAGATGCGAGGGAACTTCGAAATCTATGTTTCACAAAATAAGAACCATTTAAGAGTAGTAGTTCTACCCAGGCGAGAAATAACCTAATTCAACTTTCTCGTATGGCTAAATCACAAGGTTTTTATTAAAGCCTAGTGGCAGTTCAGACATTTTGTGATTTTTATGCAAATTTTTAGCTCAATAACATTTTATTCTTCTTTTGTAGGGCTCTCAACCTATTTTTAATGACATTGAGAACTCTGTCATAATTGCCTTTTAAGATAAAGTACATTTAAATGATACTACCAAATCTAGAGTAGTTAATAATCACCTAAGTTCACTTTAAAAAATTTCCTTACCTGTGACGTCACGACAAGTCAAGATAAGCTTTCCCATGTTAATTCATTTAAGTTTTATTCGGTGAGTTTTAAACATTTAACATTGAAACAAAAAAAAAACATGGCTTCTTAAATAATTGTAAAAACTGTCTTAAATCCTCACAAAAATCAATTTTTCATCTTAAATTAGTTTTTTGTAAAATTATTTTTTTCAATCCTCTACAGCTCAAACTGTTTGGTCTATTCACTAAAATGGCTTGTAGGACTCTTCCTGTCAGGATGTAGGTTAAAAATGTCAGTAGAGGCATATACATCTGTAAAATAGGAAACAAGAAAAGGGTAATTTTGAAATGATAGTCAAAGCTGCTAAGGATAAAATAGCCGAGTGAGTGTGTATACTCATCAGAGGAAGAGGGGAACTGCAGATAAACACGATGCCTCGCCTGGTCAAATGCTATCGCCCCCTCCCCCCATTCTTTCTATTTTATACATAGGCGTCTATGTTTGATATTTCTTTGAGAGCTTAATGATTCAAGCTAAGATGCAACCCACTTTGAAAAATAGTTTAAAATCCACCAAGTATCCAACGTTGTTGAAACTGGCGAATTTGCCTCAGTTTTAGCTTATGTGGTGCTGACTGACAGCTCACAGCTGACTTCTGACGGCTTTGAAAAGCTACCAGACCAAATTATGTATCCCTACGCCGAACCATATGATCTGCAAAAAACATGTCTTTAGCAGTTGTCACTTCTGACAGTCAAAATTTAGGTATATACCTAAATGTTGACTGTCAGAAGTCAGCTGTGAACTGTCAGTCAGCACCAAAGAAGCCATGGGGCTACTTTTTTTTGTAGCTTGGTGAACGAAATATATTAAAAGTAAATCCAGTAACTTTTTGAACTGTCAGATATGGTTCTTCGTATGACGATCCAACTATATTTAGAGTTTCAGGTATTTAATTTTTTGGGGGGGGGCGGGGGGAGAAGGAGATTTTATATCAGCGATCATTGTTAGAAAACGGAAGTGACCTTTTTTTTTTAAAGTGGTCGCAGTAGGTAAGTACATTGATCGGTCGTTCATTCTTCAAACTTTATTATTTCGTGATTAAATATGAGCACAAAGCTTTGGCAACTCTCCCATAACCAAACATGTTCCAGTTCTCTAATGACAAATATTCAGTTTTAAGGCTCGCGCTAACTCCCTCTAAATCAAATGTTTCTCAAAGTGTGGTACTCGACCCACTGGTGGCTCTACACAATCTGGTTGACCTCAGTGGTCTTGTGGTAGAGTGCTCGCCTCAGGACCCGATGTTTGTGGGTTCAAACCCAGCCGGGTTCGACGGATTTTTCTTGAACGATAACAATCCATAGCACAACTTATTTCAGAGGGAAAGTAAAGCCGTCGGTCGCATGTCGATTGTGGCATATAAAAGAACCCTGAAATGTATCTGAAAATACCTTTCCCGACAAAATTGATGGCCCTTTCGCTCTCGCTCATTGAAAATTACCATGTGCTGATACAAACAGTCGGTTAAGAAAAAGAACGTTAAATACCTCAAACAAATAAAATAAATGTAGAACATATAGTCTCTACAAGCAACACCTTCACTCCATTCATCGCAGGGACTGGCTGTAGATTGAATGGTATTGCTATCTCTGCTACTTTCCTATATGCTGTAATACTATGTTTTTTCTATCGCAATTTATAATGATGATTTACGACTCAATAATAATATATATTTATTGTCCAATGTTTGCATCGGTGGGCATTCAGACTAAAGGTAAAGTTAGTCTAGTCTAATTTGTTGTTTGGTTCAGTGATCCAACTGTTTGAATCCCAACCGGGTGTACTAAGGTTTTTTTCTCCTAACTAATGATTTCCCACTCTTCCTCTAAGTATATTCTTATTATTATTCTCAAGTCAACAACCCGAAGGTTGGTTTGATGTGATTTATATCCATCCGGAGCTGAGCATGCATTCAGCCCTTCGGCTGGTTAGTGCTGTCTGTACCATCTGGGAGAAACCCTAAATACTAGGGGAGTTCAGGAAGTGTGGTGGTTCTCCGTTGTCTTCCACACTGAATTTCTAAGAGTGGTTGTGAAAGAGACTACCAATTTTTTGCCGGGAAAGGTATTTTCACATATCTCCCCGGGTTCTTTTACCTATTACAATCGACATGGGATCGACAATTTATGGCTGCCGCACTTCAAAATGTGAAGATACATGGATGTTAAAAATTTCTTCTAAGTGAATTGGTATTGGTGTGACCCACAAGGTCTATCCGCCAGGTATGTCAAAACATGGTTGAAGAGCAATACGTCACACATCAATCTTAAGGTGCAGCCAACAAATGGAGGCCGTGTCGGTGTTAATGAGATGATCTAGTGTATTAATCACGTGTGTTAATTGTAATACGGGTCCGAGAACAGAGTGCGCGTGCGTCGTATGACCCTGATTCCAAATCAGGTTCAAGTAAGTTCAGTAACACACCTGATCGTGGAGTGTATAGACTTGTAGTTACTAGAAAGTGCATAAACTTTACAGCCAATCTGTATTAGAAACTGAAACAGTATCCTCAAAATGATGACGTCATGAACTCAAGTAACTGTTGGTTGAGTACAGTCAACGCAGTCTCGGAGTAATTATATTGTGGAGACTGAATCATTCTTCTTTTTGTATCCTCATCCAAAAGCAAATGATCTAAACTGGATATTATGTATATATAGTGTATATACATAATTATATATATATAGTGTATATACATAAATATACATAATATATATTAATATAATTAATATTATATATAAATATATGTATATAGTGGCGGTGGAACCGAGGAAGGATTAAATTTGCCCCCTTTAGATGTGTTTCCCTTTCTTCTTATATTCTTGAATATGAAGCTGAAATACGGCCTTGCATAAAATTCAAAATATCCATTTGATGCATCCGAATTTCAATATACAGCCAGGCGAGGATCACCCTATATAGCTTCCAAGGGCATATAATTTTCAAAATATAATCAGGTGAGGACCACTTTCTAAATATCTTCTAATGGCATATAATTTCAAAATATACTCAGGCGAGGACCACTCTAAATAGCTTCTAGAGGGATACAAATTTCAAAGATTAGTTGGGATAGAGTTCTTCAAAATCCCTCTTTTTTTTAATATATCTCTTTTTCTATATAAATAAGGTTCCACCACCAATGCATCTAAGAATTTGGCCAATATTGCCGAGAATATTGAGGCGTTGAACTTAAGAACCACCGAGCAGGAGTCTCTGGTTTAAATCCTGCTGGTGTCAAAACTAAGTCTTATTTGTGAGGTTTAATAAATGACTAAGGTACGAAAATATGACCCGGAACTTTAATATACGTTTACCCTGAAAGGCACGCTTAAGTTGCTTGGTTTCATTATGGTGCAGCGTATATGATGGTGTAATATGTTACGGTAAGAATTACATCAGTGTAAACGGAGTGTGGGTCCAAGTATTTTGTAATCAGGAAGTCCCAGGCTTTAAAAATCTGTCGTATGTGGTGATTAAAAATCATAAATTATAAGAAAAGAACAAACACATCTCACGCTTCATTTAATCACTAATAGCATTTTATGAGTTTGTTATTTTAAAAAACCTTTATATAATAATTACATTATATTTTTACTTATTCAGAGGTAGCCTACTTTACTAAGTTATAAGTTGTAAACGTCGAACCCTCACATAAACTAGTTAAACTTACACACTTAACATTCTTCTGTCTCATATCTTAAAAATAAATGTTGGCAACAACACTTTTTACGTGGAACTTCAATGTATGTTTTATAGATATGTCATTAATGCTGTTTGTTACATTTTTGGTAGCTATACCGTAAACACCGATCATCTTTACATTATTGGCAGTTAAATAATTTAAATAAATAAATCCTTCAGCAAAGCCTAGTTATATTGTTGAGTTCGAAGTTGTTTTTTTAAAGTTATTGATTCCAATATCCTTGACGCAGTAGGGTTAACGCTGCTCTCTTTTACATTATTGGTAGTCAAGTCCTTGGCAGGTAGCCTAGTTACATTGTTGGTAGCAATCTTCTTGATTCTGTCTTCCATCATGTAGTTGGTAGCGGTAGAATTAGCGCTTATATAATTTACATTGTTGGTATCATTTGTATTAACGGTGATGTCAGTATTGGTAATAATATCTTTGACGCTCTGTTTAACCACATTGTTGATATCAGTTGTATTAACGGCGATGGCAGTTTCAATCTCCTTGATGTTCCATTACATTGCTGGTATATATTAACGCGAATGTCAATTACATTGTTGATTTAAATCCCCTTGATGCGATGTTCTATTACGTTGCTGCTATTGGTTGTATTAACGTGGATTTCAATTTCATTGTTGATTTAAATCTCCTTGATACGATGTTCCATTAAGTTTATAGTTTCAGTTGTATTAACGCGGATGTCAGTCATATTGTTGGTTTCAATATATTTGATTCTATGTTCCATTACATTGCTGGTAGCCTATCGGTTGTATTAACGTGGATTTCAGTTACATTGTTGGTTTCAATATCTTTGATACGATGTTCCATTACGTTGTTTGTATCGGTTGTATTAATGCGGTTGTCGGTTACATTGTTGATTTCAATATCTTTGATGAGATGTTCCATTACGTTGTTGGTATCGGTTGTATTAATGCGGATGTCGGTTACATTGTTGATTTCAATATTTTTGATGAGATGTTCCATTACGTTGTTTGTATCGGTTGTACTAACGCTGATGTCAGCTACATTGTTGGTATCGGTTGTATTAACGCTGATGTCAGCTACATTGTTGGTATCGGTTGTATTAACGCTGATATAAGTTATGTTGTTGGTACCGATTTGGTTAAAGAGATTCTCCGCTGTATTATTGGTATGGAGTTCAGTTCCATTGTTGATAGCAATATCCTTGACGCGAATCTCAGTGACAGGGTCGTAAGGGATATCATCGTTCGGGTCTAAGGTGGCGGTCTCCGGCGTCGTCTGTGAAGGGCTTAACCCACCGTTGTCCTCCGGTTTCAGCATGGCCAGGCCATCGGCACCCATGCGCAGGCAGTCGAAGTGAAGCACAATGACCTTGGCTCGCAGCACGCGCATCTCGAAGTCCGTGCAGAAGTGTAGGTTGCGCCCCGGCGTGAAGATGTTGAAGAAACGCACGCAGAAGTCAGCGGGTATAAGAGGCACAGGCATCGGGAGGCACGCGGCCGGTGGGTTCTTACCTGGAACAGGTAGAGTTAGTTTACTTAAGTGATTTGAACATTATTTTCTTAAGCGCCGCATCTTAGTACCCGTTCGGGTTATACGCCTCTGTACTAATTACACTAATGTGCTAAAGATAAGGAAGGTTTAGTTTAGTGGGAGTGCACCCGCATTTAAGTGAAGAAAGTTGAAAACCATTTAGAAAAAACCACCCCCAGTGTACCCGACCGGGATCAAACCCCCAATCTCCCAGTCTTTGTTAGTCTAGTCTATTGCAAAAATAGCGCCCCAGACCATGCGACCACCGAAGCGAGTTGAACATTCTTGGTTCAAACCATGACAAACAGTAGTTTATGGATAAAAAGGGGGGGGAAGTTTTTTTTATAAACTGGCTCCAGCAATTAAGAGTAAAATTTGCATAAAGGCCGTGTTTGGTATTATAAACAAAATGGCAAATCTCAATTTTCCGAGAAAATAACTTAGTTTAAGAATTTTGATCATATCTGCGTGACTATTTGAGATACGAAATAACATACTGTATCATTGCAAAGTTGAAGGAATATTCAAATTAAATAACTTTTATTTAAATAAATTTTTGTATAAAACCAATAGTTACCTAGCTATAATCAAATATATTTCTAATCACACCTCTGGGAAATGGGGAGTTGATTGTTATGCTCTTTGGTGGACCGAGATATTCCTAATTGTGTCAATATGTTTCTATAAAAGTGTATATTATTTCATTTAAGTTCTTTGGTCTGGTGGACATAAGAGTAGCCAGCATTCCAACATTGGGTATGTGGTCTTAAAATGTCAGGGTTATTTCAATAATGAGATATCATTTACCTAGTCTCAAAATCCAGGCAGTCAATTAACTTTTTCTTTCCAAATTAATCTAATATACTTGCCCTGTCCATCGTTTAGTTTTCCAATAATAATGGTATGTTAGCTTGTTTTCCTCCTGAAAAAAATTGTATATTTGACTAATAGCCTAATATTATATGACAGAAAAATTAATACACATCGTTCTGATTTCACTTTTTGTTATTTTAACTAAGAAAACATTGCTTCACTTTCAAAAAAATTCGCAAAAATTATACATTTTGATAGCATGGAAATCAACATTGAAAATTGTATTAATGAGATTAAGAAGTCCCTTCAACAATAAACTTATTCTATAAACTGTAATTGGGAAGTAAAATAGTGTAACGTTTACAGTGCTATTCTCCTGGTAGAAGATGCCATCTTTAAACGTCATCAATAACATATTGTCCTGCTCAGTAAATAGGACCTTCAGAAAATAGTCTTTATTGTTTTATTGCCGAACGAAGCCATAATTTTACAGTGTTCATTTTTAAGGAACTCCTCTCACACGAACAGATCGTAACTGGGATGACTGAAAAATTCTGGAGGAGACCAGCAAAATACTCGTAAGTTTTCCTCTGCCAACCACTTCAGCCAGTCATGCACATTGGTGGGTAGAAAGTTTTGCGCCCTCTTTGCTCCCAGAAGCCTCACTTCAGCTTCCATCTCCGAAGAATTTAAAGTGAAGTTTATACTCAAGAGCTGGATGCCATTTTCTGTGAATTCATCAAGTTGAGTTACATGATCTTACCTACACTGCTTATTACTTGTTTTGTTTCCTGTTGAAACTTTAAGTTTAAGCCTTGTAAGAGAGTCTAAAACAAGGTAGCAGTTGAATAACATGATTTTCTTTCTTGGTATTGACAGCTGTGTCAGGATTTTCATCCAAAAATACAGATACTTGTATTTATTTATTTTTGTTTCTGGTATCTAAATACAGTTTTTTTTTGCACAAGCCTTCAGCTTTAGCATATTTTATCTCGAGGATTTGTTCATCGTGTCTCATTTCAACAAAAGCTTCAGACAGGCTTTGTACCTCATTCATGACCTCACAAAGAGCCATGGTTGATGACTGAAGGGTTTTGCTGGTTTTACGCAGCATTTGAAGGGTTGGCTAATTTATTTCTAATCCTACTGTAAAGTTAAAGGATTAAATTTGCAGCAATATCACTTTGCCTGTGTCTCTTACTTTGGCGTCAGTCGTATCTTCAACAGTCTTTTTTATTGCTTCAATAACTGCTATTGACAGTTCATAAACAGCTTCAGCGTGGCAGTTCCACCTTGTTTCACGCAGTGACTTTAACGTTTTAAGTTTGAAATTAGTTGCTTTAACCAGCTCCTCAAACACATTGCTTCGGGTTGGCTGCTTTTATTAACATTATAAATAAGCTGTATGCTATAAAAATCTAAAATTCAAGGGGCAATTTTTGTGCGATGCACAAGTTCTGACCAAGGTATTAATCAGACAATGTGCATAGCAATGTGCGTACATAATGGATCCAGTCATCTGATCATCTCCTTACAATATCTTGCATGTACTCCTGTTCAATCAGTTGCCATGATGCAACCATTACATCTTCAAAGGACGCAGTTACTACATTTCCCAAATGACGCCCATATTTCAATGATGCTTTTGATTTAATTAAAGACCCATTTTACGTTGCTTTTTCAACCATTCGAAGCAATTATTTTAAGTAATAATTCTAACCAATTATTTATTTTACTATAAGCAAGTATTATCCGGTTCAAATTTTAATTCCTACTAATCTTTCTAATTTTTATTTTCAGGACTATTGGGGGTGTAGCTGCACCCCCGTGCAACTCCGCGGGTACGCTTATGTTGGTAGAGTGTGGTGCTATTATTTTAATTATGTTTATGAAAAAAGTCTCATTTAATTTAACAAATCTTACAAGCTATAAGTAAATGCCTCTATTTTTATGTAAAGGAACGAAAAAGTATATGCGGTATACCATACCATTTTGTAAATGCACGTTTGTGTTGTAGTGGCTCTTTAATTCACAACTTGGAGTAAAGAGGTGGGTATAGACCCACAGTAGGAGCACAAAATCCTTTGGGAATCCTTCAAGTGTAGGAGACCAATAGCGCATTCGCCATTGCAATCTCGGTCATGGTAGGCCACTGCTTTCACCATTTCGATTGGCTTATAATTTGGCTGTATAATTTAATATACTTTATATATGATATATTATATGTAGCATCGCAAAGAAAACCCCAACTTATCTAGAACTTACCTGATATTGAGTTCTTATAGATGGATTTCTCGTTCATCAGCATGTTTGCGGTGATGGAGAATTCATAAGGGTCATATGTAAGATTCATACAAGCTGGAAAAAGAGAATTAATACTTGGGTCTGGTTGTAAAGAGGTTTTAAAAGTATTCTAGTAATATTGCTTTCAACACTCCCTAATGTGAATCAATTAAATACATCTAGTAATAATGTATAACCTAAATTACTTAATATAGTTATTCTCAGGGTACTGAATGGAAAACCCAATGGCAAGAGATTATTAGGAAGACTTAGACCCAGACGGGAGGATAACATTATAATGAACACGAAAAATAATAGTGTAATGAGTTGGACTGGATAGAACTAGCTCAAGATAGAGAGATAGGTGGCGTACTTTTATAAGTGGGACAGTGGACTTTAGAGCTCCTAATGCCATAGAGTAAGTAATTTAAACTTTTGGTCAAGTTGGTTGAAATATATTGTTTGAAAATGACTTTCTCTCCTTCTTTCTTCCATCCTCCTTGCCAACCCAACCCAAGTTTTTCCTTTCGACAGTGACTCTAATCCATTTTAATCTGATTATTTTAAAAATTAAAGCTTATGCACCGAGGATGTGCCCAATTTTTTTTTATTTCATGAACACTCAAAGGTAAGCAGCAAATTCAGAAAACAACAATTTCTTTTGACAGAAATTTCTCGGGTTTTACATAACCACATTTTTTAAAGTAAAATAATTTAATTCAAGGTTTACCATACCAAAGTTTACAGTACAAATTTTCAATAACAAAGTGGCAATCTATATAACAATTTACGTTAGTTGATGAATGTATGCATGCTATTATGATAGGGCTACTCTCGCAGTAGACTAGACTCCCGATGACTGATAGATCAAGGTTTGAATCTTGGTCGAGTCTACTGAGGTTGGTTTTCCAGAATGATTTTCCACTCCCTCCACGCAAATGAGGGTACACTTCCTCTAAATATAACTTTCCTAATCTCTAAAACCATTAGCGTAATTAGTACATAAGCCTATAACCCGAATGGGTAGTAAGACGTGGTGCTAAAAAAATTAAGTTCGCTATGTCATCAAAAGGTTGTTTAAAATAAAAAGGGTCTTGAATCGTAGATTTTCACAAAACGCTGGAACTGCTGCTAAAATTTACTACTAACTCTTTGTCTCAGACTTGCAATAAAGTTGACTTAGGCAATTTTTCGCCTGGGTATGACTAGTATGGATGTTAAAAGAGAATAATTGTATACATTTCCACTGTAGCACAAATTACTTTCGGATTGTATACTACATTTTGACTTGTTGTGTTGACGGTTGTGTTGTGTGTTGCCTTGTTTAATATAATATGTATAATATCTGCATACTTTCACAATGTAAGCGTTTATGATAATTCTCAGCTAGCGATCATCCTTAGAAACCGCTTCCCTTTCTTAAAGATCCCACATCACAATGGCCGACCAAAGGAGGGAGCAAAAGGTTAATATTATTCCAGGCCCTTACGTTTTAGGGGGCCCCCGATTGCCCAAACATCTACCGGCATTCTAGTTCATTGCAAAAGTGGCGCATTAGACCATGTGGCCAAATATTCAAGGATAACATCCCGCCCGGAAATTATAGCACTGGCCATGAATTGGTCAAAGTTCTAAACGATGTAGAGGCGTTTAAAGGGGATTTCGGAGTTGTACACAAACCCTAACAAAAAAGTGGACAGTGTCTCTACTTCACCAAATATACAGCTGCTGACTCTATCTAGACAACTAAGTCTACAGCTTGGTTTCGATCCTAAGACTAATCTGATCAAAGTCCGAAAGTCACCGTACGTCGCCAACATTCTACTAGGCTAGCTTAGTAGAGTTGTTTCATGGGAGTGCACGTAGTGATCCCTGTGTTGAATAACTCAAACTCTCTCAATGAACGCAGTCATTTTAACTTGGAGACCATAGGTTTGGTGTATACCTTGTTTGTGGCCGTGGCCCTGTAGCGCTAGTGTTCCTCGCTCTTGATAATTACTATGTTACCTGTCTGGTCTATGTTGAACGTTTGCATACGTATCCCAGCGCAGCAACCGCACGTGAAATCTTGGCAAGTGCAGGGCATGGAGTCCCGCCAGCTTTTGGGCGGCTGGTGTTGCAGTTGGCCGTATCCTGAAGCGCTGGTGTTCATCACATTGTAGAAGAACACCTCCGGTTCATCATCAAGTGCTGGCACTGGCAACAATCACACATAATAAGTAGTGACGTGTCGTGGAATGTTGCCAGGTTACACAGAGTCAGTTAGACTGTATCTGAATGCTCTCATCGGTCAGATATCAACAGAGATACATTTACATATGAGGTATTTAGTACCTAGCCTATGTACAATTGACTAAATGAAGAGAGAGGGAGCAAGAACATACCACACGTACATTTTTAACAAGCTCTACTTATTCTGGCAACACTTAGCGCCACGCCACTGATAATAAGGGCTGTATTTAAGAACGAGACTTGAGAATAGTTTGGGTGCTAATAAAGTGTTAGTAGAGCTTTACTGCCTAGTCCTAGCTCTTTATTAAAGCTCCACTCACGGTCTGAAGTCATTTCTTGGTAAAATAACAGTGCTTGTTTCTTAACAAGTAGACTTCACCACTTTAACTGCATTGATATATTACTAGCCTTAAAAAAAAGATTTGTTCTTTTATACCTCCACTGGATCCTACCATATCCCTCAAGTTAAAAAATAAAGGTCCTATTTGACCATTTCTAACAAATACAAACCTGTGAACTTGAGGGGGTGTAAAGACAAGCTATAATTATATAGTAGGGTCACAATTGGAGAAAACTCGTAGACTATAAATAAGTGTATAGCGGTCAACAAATATATGTCAATGGTAGAGAGGGGAGATTAGGACTAGACCTCCTTCCCTAATGATGGCTGAGGGTAGTGAGGATGGGAGCGGTTGGGTGTAGGGAGAAAAGAGTCTGTTCCAAGATTCAACACTAATTAACACCCATAAAAGTCTGACTCATTCATTCTATCAATGGTAAGCCTCTGCTGGGAGAAGACCTTTCGTATGAATATGAGTAGTTAGTTGCATTTAGAAATGTAAAATAACTTTATTATCCAATTTTACTTTTTCATATTAAGAGAAAGTATTGTGATCGTGAATAAATAGATCTCGAGAAAATGACGAATATTTACGTTTTATGTGAACACGAACCCAAAAAAGTGGATTTGACAATTCTGTCTGTCCCCATGTCAAGTGTGTCCATGTCCACGGACCCAAAACGGTTTGATGGATTTTGTTCAAACTTGATATTTAGATTTTATAGGCCCACACCACACAAAATGCTTTTATTTTTTTACCCTAGCCTTTCAATTGAGAGTAGTTTACTGATGAGTAGTTTTTTTGAATTCCAAATTCCAACGATTTTGTTTAAAATGCTTATTTAGGATTTGTTTGATATGACAAATAGCACTGTATAATTGGTTTATGGGCAAACATTCGTTAGAGGGTAGTTTATTGATGGAGAATTTTTGAAAATCATATATATTTCGAAAATATCTCTAACGATTTTGTTCAAAATTTACATCTGTAGATTGTATGGTATGACAAATAACAATATATCAAGGGGATAAAAAAAGAGGCTAAATGACGTAACAATAAAAATTCAAAATTTACAGGAGATAGAAAAAACTAAGTAGATACTCATTTACTCAATTTGTTTTGCTATAAAATAAAATAAATATTACTAGTATTTGATTATTTAGTTATTCAAACGAGAAAATAATTCAATTAAATTAATAGTTACTAATAATTTATTACTCAAGTTTGGCTCTTTAGCCTCTAGACTTGTACTGTACATGCTTGTTTTGATGGTTACGCCTGAATTAATTTGTGCGTTACGCCAATTGACCCGTTTGTTTCTGATACCTATAGCATACTTTCAATCAAAGATAGGTGAGGCTTACATTAATGATTGCAATCGTTTATAGTTCATGCAGGTTACGCCGCTTGACCTGTTTGTAAAATGTTCACAGTGAATGCAAAATTAAAGGGAAATTGATTATTTAAACCATTTATAATAAAGTTAGGATTAGGCCAATTGTTCAGAAGGTGTATTTTAAACTAGAGAACATAAAAATAGCTTTACCTAATTTTTTGTAATTATTTTGCTTATGTCCTTTGAGCCTTATACCCTCGATGTATTTGTTTTTGGGGTAAACACTTATTTACTTATTGCTGATTTTTCAAAAACTTGGAAGTATTTTATAAATGGCTCTAACGATTTGGTTCCAAATAGGTATATTGGGAGCGTTTGACATGACAAATAACAGTGCATTCTTGTTTTTGGGGTAAAAAGTCATTTACGGGTAATTTAATAATTACTTTTTAAAAAACAGGATTTTTTAAAAATAGCCCTAATAATTTGGTTCAAAATGGTTATCTTGGTAGTGTTTGACATGACAAATAGCCCTGTAGACTTGGTTTTGGGTACAAATTTAATAAAGTGTCATTTACTGATGAGTGATTTTTGAAAATTCGAAATATTTTGGAAGTGGATGTAACTATTTTGCTTAAAATGTATATTTTGAGAGTGTTTGACATGAACGTGGTAATTATAGCTGTATACTTGCTTTTTGGGGATAGTTTACTGAAGACGTTTTTTATTTGAATACTTTAAAAAATAGCTTTAGCGTTTTGGTTCAAATCGTGTATCTGTTAAGTTGCTTCTATTTTAGATCATCACATAGATTTGTTTATCTAAAAAAATTTTTTAATAGTAGTTAACTAATGACTGATTTTTGTAAAATTTTATTCAAAAAACAATAGCTCTAACAATTTGGTTCAAAATTTATATTGGGCGACTGTTTTACATTATCAATAATAATGGATTTTTATTTATCTCAAATAAACAATTACAAACTGTACAAAAATTTAATTTTTTGTAAATTAACCTTGAAGATTGAACTCAAAATGACAATCTGGGAATAGTTTGTCATGATAAACAAGACTACGTTTTTATTTTTACAAGTAACAAATAATTTTAAGGTAGTTAAAAATTTTCCTTTTTTGAAAATTTTAATTTTGTTAAATAATTTTGAAAAATTTTGTTTGAAATTTATTCATAAAAGTTGATTATTGTTATTAGCAAATTATATGTTTGTTTTTATGGGTAAAACATATTTAAGGGTAGTTTACTCAAAAACTATTTTTGAAAATTATCTTCGAAGCCATAATACACGATATGATAAAGTTTGTGCGATTGTGACGCAGTAATTTTTTAATAATTTTTCTTACAGTTCATGGCATATTTAACCGTGAGAGATACAGACAGTATCTAGCTCGGGCACCGTGTACTGTATGTAGATTTTAAGCCACTTTGTGGGAACATAGCTTTGCCTAGGATATACCTTGCAGGTTGTATACACGTCGTACCTGCAATGAGATGATGTAATGACAGTGATTATGAAGGTGTGGAGGCAGTGGAGCCAGTGGAAATCTTAAATCTAATTAACCATACCATAGTGACCATAGAAACAGCTCCCCTTTCAGAAAAAATACCTATGGCACCACTGGGAATTGAACCTGGGACCTCTAGATTAGTAGCCAGAGGCTCTGACTACTAAACCGGGATACTAGTGATTTTCCTATGGCAGCCTTACTATAGTTGGGTGTTTAGTTTTAGCCACTAAATAAAGCTACATCGTGATAATTAAGAATCGTATTAAAGCCGGTACACACAGAACGCTAAGCTAAGCTATGCCTTGCTACGCTGCGCTATGTTTTTTCTGATTACTGGCCGGGCAATTTTTCCATCTCCCATCTTGATCTAACTTACGTTGCACATGTGCACAACGTAAAGTAGCCCCATGGCTTCTTTGGTGTTGATTGACAGCTCACAGCTGACGGCTGACGGCTTTGAAAAGCTACCAAACCAAATTATGTATCCCTACGCCGAACCATATGATCTGCAAAAAACATATGTTTAGCAGCTGTAACTTCTGACAGTCAAAATCTAGGTATATACCTAAATGTTGACTGTCAGAAGTCAGCTGTGAACTGTCAGTCAGCACCAAAGAAGCCATGGGGCTACTGTATATACCTAAATGTTGACTGTCAGAAGTCAGCTGTGAACTGTCAGTCAGCACCAAAGAAGCCATGGGGCTACTGTAGCTTGAGCTCCGTGTTGAACAGACGCAGTGCTGGTTTGGTGAAAATAACTAAAAAAGTGTTGAAGTTTTGTTTTCAGTTGGTTTCACGTGTGCTTAAGTAATGTTATATTTACGTTTTATATTTAATACGTGTTTTCATATTAAAATTGAAGCGTTAGTTGAACAAGTTAAGCCTCCACCTCTTAAATTGTCTTCATCTTCCAAAGCAACTTCTAACAGCAGCATCTTTTCTTCCTCAGTACTATCACCTGAACTCAAACTAGACATTTTGGAGAACGCCATCATAACTAAACTTCACTGGAGCAGACCAGAAAGAAACAACAATGAATTCAGGAGGGGAAATAGAGACCTCAGCTTAGCTTAGCTTAGCAATGAGTGTGAAACCAAACTGACCAAATCTTGGCACAGCACAGCAAAGCTTAGCTTAGTATTCTGTGTGTTTCGGCCTTAACCTCCTGGTGTGGGCTGTGTCACAAGAGACAACCATTGATCAGAACCATCTCGTCGCTAGAGTGTTTGACTGTCACGTTTCCCCCGACATTTTAGAATTATACTAGAGTTCAAATAGTTCTCAGGTGCACTGAAAGTTATTTCCACCCAATAAATTTACTGTTCATACTTTCTCCCCTCGCACGTTGGTTTACGCCCTATTTCCTCTTAATTACTCCTCTTATCTTTAGTCCCTTGATTTATTCTTTAGTAGCCTTTGAATTAAAACATTAGTTAAAAATATTAAGAAGTTGATTTGTTTTTTTAAATTGTAACCAACATTTTAGTACCCGTCCGAGCTATCCACATATTTACACTAATGGAGTAGAGATGAGATAGGTTCTAATTAGAGGAAGTGTATTAAGGAGTGGGAAACCTTTAAGGTTGGGATGTAGGGGACGTGAGATAGGGGCAGTATTCTGGCAGATTTTGTAATAAAACAGTTTTTGGCCAAACTAAATAAAATATTGCTCCAGTAAAATCATAGAGTTTAATTTTCTTCACATGGTGATAACAACAGTTCCTAAATATCTGTCATGAACATAGTTGACCTTGATGATAAACTTTTAAGGTTGAGCCTTTAACTCACCCATCCCCCACGCCTCCACGCCCCTTACACAAACAAGATGACAGTGACGCCTTAGTTGGCTAGTCCGCCAATGCGGTTGATAACTCTCTCTCTCTCTCTCCGTGATGCTACGGCAAGAGTGATTCAATTTAAATGATCATGGTTTTAATTTTTCTAAGCAATAATGTTTTACTTTCTTGCCTTTTTATTCAATAATGACCACAATGTTGTGTTTGTAAAACTATACAAATTTAAACGTTTGCCTGCTGTATTTATGGTAGCTAATCAGAATCGTCACTTTCTTTTTTCATTTAGGGCCTAAACAATATAAATATGCAGCTTCTGTTTTTCTTTATCGCCACGTTTTACTACCTGTTCACTGTTCAGGCTATAGGCACATATTATAATCACTCTAATGGGATAAGTATAAGGAAGGAAGCATTTTAGAGGAAATCTACCCACATGTGCGTGGAAGGAGAGTGGTAAACTATTTAGATAAAACCACCATCATTAAATCCAACCAGTATTCAAACCCCGATATGCCCGTAATCGTTACTGTTGTCAGTTCTTCTTTGAAATATATTTATCATAGAATTTAAAAACACTGAGATTTTTAGAAAGTACAATTATACACTCTACTTTTAAAAAAACTAATTTTACCTTGAATTGTGCTGACTTCCAATCGACGTTCAGCTTCCAAGTAAACAGCAATAACAGAATATTTCATCCACACCATAATAAGTGAAATACTACGTTTGGGTGACATTTTAACAGTTAGAATCTGAAAAATAATTAATTTAATATACACTTTTTTTAAATCTTATAATAAGTTAATTGTGTGTAATCTAACTAAAATAAACTGCTATAGTGCTCATGGATAATGGAACGTTTTTTTGTCCTAAAGAGGTAAAGGGTTGGGTTAGTGGGGGGAGGGTGGGAATGACGTTATGTCCGGGTTAAGTTAGGTTGAGTGAAAAATACCAAAGGGTGCGTGCATGTAGCTTGGTACAACATGCGAATAGAAGGAATATATTATTATCGTATGCTAGAATAATAAAAGATAGAGAATTGCGATATTCCTTCTATTCCTTTGTTGCGAAATTATGTGAACACTGTATAGCATTTTATTTTTCATTTAGTTACTGGCAATGTTGATAAACCATTTCGAAACAAATACGTACAGTACATGCCAACATATTAACTTGTTTCAACTAAAGGTTTGCTTATAAATAGGCTATTATTAGGCTAATATTAGGGACTCGTCAAACTCGTGTGTGTTGAGAAGTCTTAGCAATGAAAATAAAGATAGAGTTTAATCAAGCTTATTCAATATTACTACGTCGAGAGCAGGGGCGACCCGGCCTGTCCATAGGGGCTAGAGGGGGCCGGAACCACCAATACTTTTGGAACATAACAAAAAAAATTGTCTTTTTATTTTATAACATATTTTGTAAGAAACATTAATACGAAGTGGAGCACTATTCTCTACAAACAGTGAATTATTCGATTCGTTATACAGTATTCCAGTCCCAAAAGGATTCATTACTCACTGCAATCGTCACGCGACTGTAGTAGCGCTTGAAGCTCCAATGAGTAGGCCTAAATGGAGAAGTTAACATGGGCCAGCCCCTCTCAGATAAGCCCCGTCGGTTCAGTGAGAGATATCTCTCAAGGCCATTCCACTCCTCGCTTCCCAGTAGTTAGTTCACTGGGCCGGTCTTGACGGAACCGCGATTTAATAACGATGGTTTATACTTACGATAATTTATTTTTTGTTTTAGCGTGTATTAGTGTGTGTTAAGGACCCAATAAGTAAGGAGACGAGTGAAAGTGATTAATTAAAATGAATAAAGTAAATTATTTATCAAAAACTTCAGTTTTTCATTAAAACTGCAAGAAAAACTTGAAATTAAACGTTTAGGAGTTCATCAGCCTAGTGACATTACATTTATGCAGGTGGATGGCAAGAAAAAAACTTCTTCTAATGTGTGGTTTGGTAAACAATAATTGTGGTTAACTAAAGTGAGTGAAAAAAAACAGAGCTTATTTTGTTTTTATTGTTTATTATTTGATTTATTCAAGTAATGTCATAACTTGGTAAGTTTAATTCAAAACATTTATTATTTTATTCTTTGTGTTTGTATATTTGTTTTGTAATTTTTTTAAATAAGAAAACTTACACGAATTTAATTTAATATGTTAACACGTAGTGAGAAAAAATCATTGCCGGTAAGCTTTACCTGGCCCCACCAAAAATAAATATCACGCTCCGCCACTGGTCTCGAGAATTATATATAGATCGTTGCATAGTTCTTCTTAAGTCCTGCCTCCTAAATATAGCTCTATTAATATTATTATTATTATTGGCATTGATAATGTCCGATAATGTTTATTGAAGGCAATATTAGCTTTTTCTACCAGTTAAAAAAATAGCCAATTAAAAATTACTTCATATACATAACTTACAACCACTTCAAAAATGTGTTTGTCACTTTGTACAATCTGTTTTATCACTTTGACAAGTGATGTAAATCGACTTCATTGGTCAAGAGACAGTTTCGAGGAGAATGGAGACGAGAATGTTTATTTTCAATATATTACTATGTCGGACTGTCAAAATCGGCCAAAGACACTGTGAATCAACTATAGAACTTAGTTAAAACCATCTTAAGGACACTATCTGACAGTTACAAAAATTACTAGAACTACTTTCATATATATAAAACTTATAGGTCAAATAATGTGATCTGCAACAATCCGTATTGGTAGATAATATCAATATCTATAAACTAATACTAACAATATAGTAACATGTTTTTAGAATTGACAGAAAATACATGATTGTATATTCTCAAAGGTCATTCCTACCTTATTTTGTAGAAAAGCGACTGACTCAGAGACAGAGTTGAATCCTGAAGAGGCGTACTTGACCAGCTCACCGACACCTAACTGTCCTGGTCTGCACACTGTCCTCCAAGAAGCGCCACGATATCGGCTTTTGAAGAGCCAAGACAGAACCGGTCGCACGTAGTGTGGACCTTCTCACGAGCCAACGAACTAGACACCTTCCAAACCACTTGCCAGTTGCCAAATGATCGACCCCGGGTGATGTCAACATTTACTGTCTTAGCGAAGAGGTCAAGTTGTCAGTTTAGCGCATCAGTGAGCATGCGGTCTAGCCGTCAAGCTCGTGTATCCTGGTTTGCCAGGGATGTGGATGTTGGGGATTCAAACCGCGATTTTTAAAATTTAAATCATGGATGGTTTTCAACTCCTCCCTTCATGTATATGGGGGAACATTTATTCTTAATTCTACCTTCCTCATCCTAACCTCATTAAATTAATTAAAATGCGCATGGCCTGAGCAGGTAGCAGGATGTGATGGGGAGGTGGGGTGGTTAAGGGAGGGGGGAGAGTTGCAAGTCTTGGTGTGACGTCAGGTTCAACCGGTAGTTTAGAAATACAAGATAGTTTTGAATTCTTTTTAGCACACAAATATTGTTTTAGACACGGCCTTGCACTTAAGCTATGCACAGCATAGGTATCTTATAGAAATGAACTTTTTTTGCCATTGCGAATTCTAAAACAAACAAAAAATTTTATATTAATATAATAATTTTATTTATATTATAAAGTAAATATTTTCACTGAATACTTGTAAATTGTATTGATGCTGAGAATTATTATGGTCACATCAGTTTGGTTTCCTTCTAACAAATACAACACAGCTTTTACCAGTACACACACGGACAAAGACGTCAGTCTCGCCTTGTCTGATCAGCTGATGATGCGGAGTTTGACAACCAGCCGGGTGTGGTTTGTAAACCTTCCTCCACGAAAATGTTGGCACATTCCCTCTATAGGCTACATTACTAATATATAGCCTGTTAGAATGCGGATAGCACGAGCAGGTAAAAAAGTTTACAAAATTCAAGAATTGGAGCAATTTTCAACATTAAAAAATATATATTACAAATAAATGACAAATATAACAAATGTAGCAGTTCTTCCATAGGTAGTACATGTTACAAAACCTACCAGCCGGTAACAAAATAATTACAATAAAATAAGTCATGCTCGAATGAAATCTATTATTTCTCTCTGTTTATAAAACCTAACTTCAGTGGACCTAATTTTATAAGACCTTAAGTAATAGCTCCTAAACTTTAGGTCCTGTGAAATTATGTGCACTGCATGTCATCCGAACCAAACTACCCCAGTAGTTGTAATAATGAAGAATTCTGTAAACTGACAAGCAGTTTACCTCCAACAATAGAATATGCCAGACCTGGCTGACTTATTGAAGTATCGGTTAGAATTAAATGGCGTTGTATTATTCAAACTCGACATTTCAATATAACTATGTCAATAACAATGTTCACTGCCCTCATCATTGCACAGAGCCTCTGGAACGAAACTTAACACAACCCAAACCAAGAGTCACTGACTAGGACAACGGATCACATACTATTTGAATGTGTAAGATGAACCTCTCAAAAGTACATAATATCAAAACACTGCTCTCCCAGGACGTTCTATAATGCTAGTTGAGCACTTTCCGTCATATTTGGCGCCTCAGTCTCGGTTCCTTCCTGTATCGTCACTCTTGACGTCGCAAAGGACCTGGAATACGACCGTTGCTGACTTTCCGTCATATTTGGCATCTCAGCCACGTTTCCTTCCTCTAACGTCACCCTGTACGTCGTAAAAGGCCCAGAAGACGTCCATTGCTCACTTTCCGTCGTATTCGGCGTCTCAGCCTCAGTTCCTTCCTGTAGCATCCCCCTAGACGTCGCAAAGAGCTCAAAAGAGGAAGTCGTTATGACGGATGCTCTTCTGAAACCACTCCTATTCCCATCATCATCATCATCATCGTCATCATCGTCGTCGTCCTCGTCGTCCCCCACCCCAAGGAGGTCGTTCTCGTCGATGACGTCGTAGTCCTCCTCTTCCTCCACTACCGCCTCCGGGGTGCCTTGGAGTTGAGGGAGACCTCCTCCTTCCTCCGGCTTAACCACAGCCATCCCGTCGGCGCCCACCCTGAGGCAGTCGAAGGAGTGGTCAAACAGGACATTGTTCTGCCAACGGGCTTCTAAGCCGACACACATGTGCAGGTTCCTACCGATGAAGTACACATTGGAGAACTTGACGCAGAACTTGGCCGCCTGTAGGCGAGGGAGCGGGACGCACACGGGTCTCGGGTTCTTACCTGAGGGATAAATCAAAGTTCTTAGTTTATATCTTATTGGCAGAGTGCTATAGTCAAAGAGGAATAAGAAGAACTTTTCAAAAGATTTAGGTCATACGTTTAAATACAAAATTTATTTATCGACTTCTTCCTTGGGATACGGATGAGGAGGGTAGTTTTAGAGGAAATACATGAAAATTAGCGTGTAAGAGATATAAGAACGCTAAATTAATAAATCCATTATGTAAAACCATCCTCAGAAGACACAGCCAAGATTTGAACATCGACCTGTACATCGTTGATCAACAATTCTACTAAAAAAGTGACGTCTTAAACCGCATGAGGATCGGTCCAGGTTAAGAAAAATAAATGGTACGGCGCACCGCACAGACTTTCTCTCTCTTTCTATAAACTCGTAAGATTTCTGAACGGAAT
>CABFWB010002028.1:105556-126751 GCA_902151455.1 Timema bartmani | reverse complement strand
GAGGTAGAGGCTGGGAAACTATCTCAGGTCAAGGGAGAGGCTGGGAAACTATCTCAGGTCGAGGGAGAGGCTGGGAAACTATCTCAGGTCGAGGAAGAGGCTGGGAAACTATCTCAGGTCGAGGGAGAGGCTGGTAAACTATCTCAGGTCAAGGGAGAGACTGGTAAACTATCTCAGGTCAAGGGAGAGGCTGGTAAACTATCTCAGGTCAAGGGAGAGACTGGGAAACTATCTCAGGTCAAGGGAGAGACTGGTAAACTATCTCAGGTCAAGGGAGAGACTGGTAAACTATCTCAGGTCGAGGGAGAGACTGGGAAACTATCTCAGGTCGAGGGAGAGGCTGGTAAACTATCTCAGGTCAAGGGAGAGGCTGGTAAACTATCTCAGGTCAAGGGAGAGGCTGGTAAACTATCTCAGGTCAAGGGAGAGACTGGTAAACTATCTCAGGTGCATTTGACACAAATTTAAACTTAAATCCTAAACTTGTGTGTGAGTCAATCATACAAACTGTGCACGTTCCTAAGCCCGACTCTTACCACACTCCCTAACAGCCTGGAGATGCATACGGATACTTACATTTTTTTTCATAGTCACACAAATTCAAATCATGATACATGTTGTCAGGTTGTCTACCCAACTATGTAAACATTTTTTCAAGGTTTTTTCAAGAGTTATACATAAATAAAATATTAATAACCAAAAAGTACTTAAAGGGATCATTAAATATCCCCTTAGACTGAGATTTTTATTCGAAATTTTATAAAATTTTGATTTCCTAACAATATTTTTATTGGGGAGTAGTTTTAAATGTAAGCTAATTAGCTAATTTTTAGCTAATTGTAGGGGTGTGCGAAACTTCAACTCGGCTTTGAAACTTCTAAACAAACGTCAGCTTCGAATTCACTTAGAAAATAATTCCTGCTTTGAAGCTTCGTCAATAAAATATTGACAGCTAAAATACTCGATTTATGGTCAATTATTGCCATTTATATATGATATAAAACAATATCTAGTTGGAAAAAAATCCTAAGTAATTGAAATATTAGTAACAAAAGGTAGAATAAAACATTTTCTAATTAATTTAAACACATAAAGTTTAATAAACAACATTATGATATATTTTTCTAGTGTAAAAAACTAACAAAAAAGTTTAAACTTCGATTCAGCTTCGAGAATATTTCATATATTTGATTCGAGTTCACTTTGAATTGAAAAGGTGGACTTCGCACACCCCTAGCTAATTATAATTGTATATATATATATATATATATATATAATTATAATTAGCTAGGGGTATATATATATGTCCTACTGTATTCCTACCTGCACAAAGAACTTGGCTCACAAGAACTCATGACCTAAAAGCTAATTTCGTGAGTTTTATGACTGGGAGAGTCTTAGAGTGGTGTGTATGTATGTGTGTGCAATGATTAGCTAAGAAAGTCTATGGCGATATTAACAGGTGGTGCAATGTATATCCTGTTTAGTTGGGCCGAGTATATTAATAGAGGGAGCTTTACATGCAACACCTGTGCTGGTATTTGCGGGCTAAAGCTGTCGACATGATTGGCCGAGAGATGACGTCACATAATGGCCGGCCAACTTGTAATAAATTAAGATAATCCCCACATATTCCTCCCCCCTTATTTTCATGATTTATAAACCCATTTGTCTTGTTTTTTGTCAGACACTTTGAGACCGGTAGATATTGTTTATGCATCGCTGATTCACAAGTCTTGGTTTCGATTCTTGCCCGTAGCCTAAAAGTTATCCCTATGAGTTTAGATGTATCCTCACCTTCAAAAGTTGCAAAATAAAGTTCTGGGGTATGGTTGTTTGTCCTAGAATAAAACTAAGAAATGTCAATAGTTACCTATGCAGACTATAAGTAAGTAAATACCCCTTTTAGTTAAAAACTGATATACGAGTCTCTTTGTATTTTTATAATATTTAAAGTGCGTGTTATCCTGAAACTTTTAATTTAGTCAAATGATTCTGACCAAAGTTTCACAGAGAACCGGTTGCCAGAACATTTAGAGGAGGTTTTTTTAATTGTACTTTATTCTACTATATTGTGGAGAGATATCTAAAGATGAAATAAACCACTCTTCCCGAAGACTTGCCAATAAAACAATGACTAACAGTGCTAAAGCATATCATAGTACAGTTCAATTTTCATAGAATTATTTTATTTAAGTATAAACTTCTCCTGCAGCCAACATTGATAAGATTTCATTATAATATTGATACTATTCTATAGGTATTGTAGATATCTATCAAAAGTAACAGCTGTATATATTGTAAGACCTGGCGAATGAATACGAGAGAAGTAGATCTAGTTTGTTTTCTGGCTCCGTGTTAGTTGCGCTCGTGTATGTTCACGCCCTGGGAAAAATAACCATGTGTGTGTCTGCGCCCACTTTATATTAAAATCCTTCTTATTGCTCTAAAGGTAAATGTTGGTATTTACAAAATTTGTTTATGCTATTTCCTTTCAAACTTATTTAATTTTTGTTTATTTTATCCTCGGCAGAATAGAGATATCGGGTCAATGATTAACCTAACCTAACCTACCAACATTCTTTCATCATAGTAGTTCTGAAACAAGACCGATCAAAAGAAAAACGTCCTCTTAATGACTCCCAGTTGATATTATCAAGGCTTTTGACCAGTCGACGGGCGCGGACACTTACGGTTTATTTTAGGCGGGTGCTAACGCCTCCTATTTTTCAAAAGGTGCTACCAACACGCCACCTGTTTTCTAGCTGTCATCCTATGAACATTTAGCTTTTTAGTACCTCTTTAACTCATGATACAAGGACTACAACATATCAGTTTGAATTGGCCTAAAATATTTTGAAATGTAATGAAAGGATGCCGAAAGCCGATTGTATATTAAGCACAAAACCTTGTTTAGAAGTGTATTATTTCTGTTTTCAGTTTGGGCCTGACTACTATAACGATGATGTTCAAAGAAAGGACCAAGATATTGTGAACCAGCATTCAGTTTCTGATATATCACAAAACTTCAAGAATACTCTGTTATTTTCAAAGAGTGTCACATGGTGCAGGGAGACAAGCCAACACTTGATAGATGTAGAGAAATATATGTTCCGAGCGACAAACATGACATCTTTCAAGTATAGCGGGAATGATGGTATACACACCGGTGATATTCCTGAGAGGATTTGTGAGTATTCAGAATGGGTGGCGTGCACTCATGGACATTTGCCTCTATCAATAGAAGACAACACCGCGAGCAAGATGGGACTACACAGCTCTGCACGTGTCAATATTTTATTTTAAAGTATTTAATCAATAAAACTTTCTAATTTTCTAAGGAGGGGACATATTATGTGACAGCTCGAAATGTTAAAAGATTTACTCACACGTAGGCTACTAAAATTGTAAAACCAGGCTCATTAATCTGTGAGCCAGGTAGTTTTGTTAGAAAGGAACTTTCATAAAATACAAACATATTTTATTATTAATGTTATTTTATTAGTATTGATAATATTTGTCAATAGTGACAGCTGTAGATCACATGACATGAGGGAAATCTAGTTCCTTTTCTAGCTGTCAAATAAGGTTACCCGCCTCGGTGGCGTAGTTGGCTAACGCGCTAGTTTTGTGTTGAGCTAGACTGCCGAGGACGGGGCGATCGAGGTTCGAATATAGGTCGGGTGAACTAGGGGTGGTTTTCCACTCACCCTACACGCAAATGCGGGTTCACTTCCTCTAAATCCGACCTTCTCAATCCCTAACCTATTAGCGTAATTAGTACTTAAGAGTATATCCGAACGGGTAATAAGACGCGGTGCTAAACAAACAAATAAGGTTTGTTCTATGAAAATTAGGCTATTTTATTTTTGCAACGTTGTGTGACGTCATATGAGGGCAGTATCAGGACAACCAAAACAATCTCGTTTAACGCTCAAACTTGAAGTAACCCACTTTGGTGATCAAGTGATCTAAGGCGTCATTCTCGCAATAGACGGAGCTGCTGATGACGAGATCGGGGTTAGAATTCCGGTCGGGTGTAGTGGGGGTGGTTTACTACCAATCGGTTTTCTACTCCCACTTTACTCAAATGCGGGTACACTTCCTTTAAATTCAACCTTCCTCATCTTTAGTAATTTGTATATAAGTGTATAGCCCGAACAGGTAGTAAGAGGCGATGCCAAACTTGCAGTAAATTATTGATATTTTATATCATAAACGACACAGTTCCCTCCCCCTGGCCAATCTGCGGCGAGGAAAGTGTTACGCCAGCGAACACGTGTTCAGTGTTCTGTCTTCCCACGGCGTCCAGAAGGAACAAACCTGCACTTCCGCGTCCGGGCAAACCGTTTTATCAGACTGATTTCGTAAGTTTCGATAAGCCACTTCTCTTTGGATGTTTCTAAGGAGGTAGTCTCGGGATTCAACCAACCTCCCAGTTCGGGTCCAATGGCTGACATTCGGCCCTAAGGAGGGCAAGGACTTTCCTTTCCCCTCTCTGTTGGTTGTTTCATTTCAGGACCAGACGCTAAGGATTAGTTCCCGGCTACCCACTTTAATGGTCGCGTGGTCTAGTGCGTCACTCCCGTTAGAGGTGTTGAACGTGTTGCTGGGAGGCCCCGCCAGCTTCAGACTGTGGTGAGTTCCCAAGAGAGGTACACGCAAAAGGGCATGCTATAATGTTTCCAGAAGGGAAGCACAACAGCAAATTCTATCATGTATCCATCTCGATCTATTCTGACTCATTGGTGCTTTGTATATATTCAACGTTAGAGGTTGGACTACAGATGACGGGTATATCAAGGGGGAGGCAAATGGTTTCTCCACTAGTGCGGGTATAATTTATTTAAATTCAACCTTCCTCATTCCTAGCACATCGTCTTGTTAATGTGTCTGACCTAAACTTGTGCAAGCATGTTGCCTTAAGGCATACGATTGATGTTTCTCAGAGACGGGTTCTCTAATATTATTAGGCTCAGTTCGTGGGATATTTATCGCACTCATAGTTGGCAAACGCCCGCGGACCACAGTTTGGGTTTCTACAACGGCAGTCTTTGACAGTATGTGCGCCGTTATCTAGCCTTAACGCAACTTCTCCTGCACAGATGCGCGCCGGGTTGAATAGCATACCAGGGGCTGCAGCCTCAAGAGCCGCGAAATACCGAAAGTCCAATTTTACAGCGAGCGGTTAAAGCTCTGGTTGGTGCTTTATGGATGGTCCTGAGAGTTCTGTAATATCCAGGCGGTGAAAATATTGCATGAGAAAATAAAACGTAGAAATGATGGGGAAGAGGGGAAATGGCAGATTAAACTCCAGGCTCGTCTAGTCTGGTTTGACTGTGAAGGAGAAGTCAGGGATCCGAACGCCGACCTTCTTGTCACAGGTAAACCATACCGGTCATCAATGTGGCTACTGTTTTATTGTTTGTTTATAAGACAAGCCACTGGTTCGACACCAGTTTGCAGGCATTATCACACCAACAAAACAAAAATGAAATACTTTAAAAACTATATTTTCTTCTGAATGTTGCGGAAGCTCAACAAATCAGGTTTCTATAGTCTGACAAAAATGTTATCATCTCTACTGTAATATATTCATACGTCAAGTCGTGTAATCTACAGCTGTCACTTTCAATAGATATTATTAATATTGATAAAATAACAACAACAATATTGTGAAATGTTATCATTGTTGAGTGCAACAAAACAAGTTAGTATTTTGTAAGAGCATTCCTCTGAAGATTGGAGGTACAATGGCAGCCTGTATGGCGGGTGGAGTGTCACTATGACCCCAGGGGCAAGGAGCAGTCTTTGTCTCACGGCCTCTCGTCAACACCAAAGAGCAGACCACGATAAGAGGACATGAATGAATGATGAAACTTAAGCAAGGATAAGTTTTACCGCGGACTCGGGAGGAGGGCCAAGATAACTATTTATATCTTTTAACACCGCGTCTTACTACCTGTTCGGGCTCGCATGCAAGCGGAGAGTAAAGTCAAAACGCAGGGTTTTGGAATATAAGGTATAACCAGCAAGATACGTACATTTCACATTTTCTCTCTCTTTTTCCCCCGGCCAGACATTCCTGGTCTTCTGGCAGTGACATATGTAACCGTCTTCTTAGGTTGGGACACCATGTAGGTACGGTTATTTCTGCCCGATGAGATAATTTACATCGTGTATACTAAAAATTGACCAATGAAATTCCCGACTTTGTACATGATTTCCCTCGATCATTTCCTAAAATTCCAGACTCAAAAGTATGTCACACTCTTCTACACCCCTTTGTTTTTTCCTAATTTTTTTTATTAATAATGAGTTTTAAAATGATAAATAAACATGTTTTTTATTTGTATTAATATAGTCTACTAAGTATTATAAAATTATAAAATATATTACACAGCTACAAAAAAAAAGTTTGATTACATTGTAATTTACTGATTTAATGAATATTATATTTAATATTTTTAGTTAAAATACATTTTCCCGGATTTTTTTTTTGTAATTTACCAAATTCCCGACTTATTCCGGTTTTTCCCCCATCCACTTCAAATTTCCGCCTAGTTCCAGTCTTCCCGGATGATAAGACACCTTGTTTAGTGATTATAATGTGGTGCCAGTAGAAGTCTGAAACCTGGTACAGTTAGTTACCCTTCGGGAGAAATACCCATGGTGCCTCTGGGAGTCGAGCCCGGGATGACCTGGCGGTCTAGGGGTAAGGTGCCGGACTTCTGTGCTGGGGGTCCGGGGTTCAATCCTCGGTTCTGGCACAGATTTATCTGATTGCCAAATCCTTCCTTCACCTCTGACAAGTGTATTAATCACAACATGTGAATATGTGGAATGCCAGGACTCCACCGTGGTTCGGATCTCAGGTTAAACTGTAGGTCCTCCCTTTCATCTCACAATCACTATACCTTTATACATTAGCTTAAGTGCGTACAACCCGAACGGGTAGTAAGACGCGGTAATAATAATAATAATAATAAGCCAGGAATACTTACTACTAGAAATACCGGTCTCTTTCACAATATAACTATTCCAAACATATGCTATCAATATAGAGCACTAAACAATGTTATGGTCTGAAGACAAATTCCTGGACTATAGTATCGTCATCAAGAAGCAATCACACGGATAGTTTGTTATAGCACAACACAGCTCAGATAGGAACATCCCTGTTCGAGTCAATGACACGGACATTATTGTTGTGATAATGTCTAATCAAAGTCACTTCCAAAACTGAGACATGTGGATAGAAATGGGACTAACCTCAAATAACACAACGCGGTTTGAACTTGGTGATGGTTTGGCTACGGCTCTACATGGCTTCCACGCATTTATAGTAGCCCCATGGCTTCTTGGGTGCTGACTGACAGCTCACAGCTGACAGCTTAAGGCTTTGAAAAGTTACCAGACCAATTTATGTATCCCTACGCCGAACCATATGATCTGCAAAAACATGTGTATAGCAGCTGTCACTTCTGACAGTCAAAATTTAGGTATATATCTAAATGTTGATTGTCAGAAGTCAGCTGTGAGCTGTCAGTCAGCACCAAAGAAGCCATGGGGCTACTGTATTTGATCGGACCTTACAGCAGCTTTCGAAAGACAAGGAAGGGTTAAACCTCCTAGGATAATGTATACAAATGTAGCGCACGAGAAGTTTTTAACCAGTTTGGGAGAGACAGTGGATCTCAAAAATGACTTTTTGAATGGCGCTGAGCAATATGTTTGTTCCCTGTACAGACCAACATTTTTCACATCAGTAACACAATCAAGATAGTCTATTTCAAAATAAAATGTGCTCCTAAACAAGAACGACCTTTAAAGAAGAAACAAAGCATTGATCTTACTATTCTTCCCTAGTCAAATGCCGTTATTCGTGAAAAGTTGAAAAAAAGTAATGTTGTTGCAATGATATGGGAGAAAACTAATCAGCAAAACCCACACCAAGGTATTGACCCTTAAAACACGGATAGTGTTTGTGTAATGAGAATTACAGGATTCAGTGGTTTGAAGGACCTATGTGCCTTGAATACCATGAAGAAGAGGATACAAACAGTGGTGACAGTAATAAAAGCGATGACTAAGAGAAGACAACCAAAAATGTCCTTTCTGACTCCATGAAAATTATCTTAAACTTCCTATATAAACTTTTAGAAAAACAGTGATTAAAATGCTTTATAATATTTTGAGCTCAAGTGATTCTATAAATAAACTAATAATTATATCCATTTGTTGTTGTGATGTGCTAGTTTTTTAGTAGCATCGAGTGGTAAATACATGTAATGGAAAAAATACAGATTTTTGAAGTTTTACATTTAAAAAACGGCAAAAGATTACATGTTATGTAAAACTTTGCCATAGTAAACAATTTTAATCTTTAAATTATCTTCAAGTAAAAAAAAAAATCTACGATTAACCAGTAAAAAATTATACCCTATGTATTGCCTTGATATAAACATGACATGGCAGCCATATTGATGACGTAATATTTCATACCCCCACTAATGATTTTTTACTAAGACTGCCATATTTTGATTATATAAGTAGTAGGCTTTCCAAAAATCAGAATGGCGCTTTTGGCAATCAGGGGTAAATAAAACCCGGCCTATCTCTTGGACTAACACGACAATGTAACTAAACCAGGCTTGGATTTAAGGGAGGGCGACAGGGGTTAAAACCCCACAAACTTTTGCAATAACAAACATATCTCTTTTTGCTCTCTTGGTGTCAGTCATGATAAGATGTTAAGAAAAAGAACCTTACTTAATCAATTTTTATTTATTTATTTATGACAAAATATTACTTACTTACTAATGGTTGATATTTTAGTTTAAAACATATTTAATTCATCGTGAAGACAAAATTTCCTTATTTGAATAATATCTTTAAGATTGGTCCTTAACAAGTATTTTGGAAATAAATAATAATGTGAAAAGGCTAAAAACAGATTTTGTTGTTGTTTAATGGTGTTTCCTCCACAGCTAGATCCTGTCCTGAGCCATATATTCTTGTATATAAACTTTAAGACTCAAATAAATGCAAGCAAAACAAGTTTGTATTTGATTTATGATTTCCTCCAATGAATTCTCTCTCATGTTAACATTCCTATAGTTTTTGTCGTATTTTTACTGTAAATAAATCCGTAGCCCTGAACTAAAGTAATTAGTTCCATTGCAGCTTCACCTTACAAACAAAACAAACACGAAACTGCTCTACCGAATGTCCTCGAACATGTCCGGAAATAACCGAGTACACAAAACTTCTCTCAGCGACGCTATTAAATCTAATAATTCTTTATTCTTTGCTTCGGCCAGGTGTGAGCGGACTGTTAGACTATTTGACCACTGAAGCAGGCAGTAGCATAAGAGAGCGCAGGGTGTAGAAAATGGGGGAGCCACTTGTGAGAAGAAGGTGGCAGGATTAACACCTCCCTCCCCTTACCAGGAATGTGATTTTTTTATAGCAAATACAATAATAATTTATTATTATTATTATTATTATTATTAGCACCGCGTCTTACTACTCGTTCGGGTTATACGCACTTACGCTAATATGTAATGGTAGGGTGATTGTGAGATTAAATGGAAGACCTACAGTTTAACGTGGAATCCGAACCACGGTAGAGACCTGGCATTCCACACATTCACAAGTTGTGATTAATACACGTCTTGTCAGAGGTGAAGGAAGGGTTTGACAATCAGATAAATCTGTGCCAGGACCGAGGATTGAACCCCGGACCCTCAGCACAGAAGTCTGACACCATACCCCTAGACCACCAGGTCACCTAATAATAATTTAATTTAGCGTCTTATTAGCCGTTCGGGTTATACGCTAAGTACTAATTACGCTAATGGGTTAGGAATTGGAAGGTTGAATTTAGAAGTTAACACGCATTTGCGTGGTAGGGAGAGTGGAAAACCATTTAGGAAAAAAACCTCAGTTCACCCGACCGAGATTCGAACCTCGATCTCCCCGTCCTCGGCAGTGGAGCTCAACACGAAACAAGCGCGTTAGCCAACTACACCACCGAGGCGGGTCAAATACAATTAAATTAAAAATACAACAGGATCAATGTTTTAGTTAAAAACATTATTCTTGACTAAACATATATAACATTAAAAATGACAATGTCAACAGTCAGCTGAAGGTTACTTATTTTTTTAAACTCATAAATAATGTCGCCAAGTCCGTACCCACCCACATCCAGCCTTTGTTCGATGAATGGGACCATAAGGTGTTGTATCAGAATCTCAAGCTTACATCAACCCAGCTGACCTTGGAAACATCAACGCGGTTTATTTAAAAAAAAATATAGGTTCTCTTATTATTTCGTGACTCCAACTTTCCCAATCTCTTATCATGGTTAGTGGGGTGCCCCGTGGTACGGCAGGAGCTTAATATTCTCAATAGATATTGAAATTAAATAAAATGCAAATGTCCAACTCATTTATTCTGGTTTACCGGTGACAAGAAGGTCTGAATTCAAAACCCGGTCAGGTGTACAGAAGGTGGTTTCTCGCTCTCCACGGCTATATTTTCTCTCAAATTATACCTTCCTCATTCCAATTACACTAACTTAATTAATGTACGTGTGTAATTTGAACGTTCGCTAAGACGGGGTGAATAAACTACAGTCACTTGTGTTTGTTAGGTTAGCTAAAGTTAAGTTAATATGCTGGATGAAAAACAGTGTTACAATGACAAACTAAGTAAAAAAGAAAGGTTTGGATGATATACAAACACTTATTTATTTTATTATTATTAAAAAATTTAGCTATACCAATATTGCTATTTTATAGGCATCAAAAAGAATTATCAAAAGTGGCCATACTGCAGAGCACATCACTTGACGTATGAATACTTTAAAGAAGATCTAGTAATTTCTTGACTTGTCAGATCCTTGCCACTCTGTATAATTAATTTATAAAACTTGAATGCTAATTTTTTTTTTTAATTTTATAACGTGTATTAAAAAGCTATGCAAGAACTTATAAAACTTGAGACATTTTTTAAAAACTGGCATGGCTGGAGGGGGCGTCGGGCCACACCACCGATAATTAAAAAATAGTGATACGGTACGTTTAGTGTCTTAATTTTACTTGCTATCCTAGAATATTTACAGAAATGCTCTCTTCTTGTCAATGTTTGTTAGGCTTACAACACGCTAAAAACCAGTTTATTCAGATCTGATAAGACTAGCCAGGTCCATTACGGATAATCTGTAATTTTGGAAATATTTCATTGATAGGGATGTAAAGAATGGGACATACGCAATATTTTCATGTAAATAAGACATTTGCAATATGATACAGAACGAGTAATAATGATGATGATGATGATAATAATAATAATAATTCGTTGTTTTGAGAAAATACAAAATAAGGCCTATCTTTCTTATGAAAATGTAGAGTTACCGTCCTGTATTTTGAAAGGACGTGATCGTAATCGCTGTAGAGCTACAGTCCTGTATTTTGGCAGGACATGATCGTAATCGCTGTAGCGCCACAGTCCTGTATTTTGGCAGGACATGATCGTAATCGAAGTTTTTCATTGACTATCAATACAATATGTTTAGTCGAAAGAGTGTTGCGGTTAGATAGAAATTTCAGGATAATCGTGGCTCGGATAAACGGGTTTCTAGTATATAAGAATAAGGGCCAGTTTCATAGTCAGATTTAGTACGCCTAAAGTGCGAGTCGATACTAAATTCAGGACGACACCTACCTAGAACAAAATGGAATGGGCCAGTTTCGCATATGAAACTGGCCCATTCCATTCGTTTCAGGTAGGTGACGTCTTGTATTTAGTATAGCGCCCCACTTGAGGCGTACTAAATTTGACTATGAAACTGGCCCTAAATGTAACATGACCTAAGTTACGCAAGGACCACCTATGTGATATAGGCCTAGTGTTCAGAGCTCCTGGAAACATATACAGAGGTCCCGGGTTCGATCCCTTACGCTTCTAGAACATTTTTGTGAATCAATGGGTCTGGAACATGGTAGAGCCTAGCCTCGTCACGATAATTTAGGAGCTACGTGAATAAATGGGTAGCAGTTCCGGTCTAGAGAACTGAGATCAGCAGCCGGAGGGTTCGTTTTGCTGACCACATGACACCCTCTATCCGCAAATGTTGGCACTATCATCGCTAACGGCGGCAACCGCTTGGTCAGTATAGCTCGCCTGCGGGTTCATGCCATGGAGTTAGATTAATAAACGATTTCAAAAATTGCAATGAATATTATTTATCTTAGAATTTTTACTCTCAAACTAAGTTACAAAACTAGGCCTGTATAAAATTAAATTTGTCCGATTTAAAGGCATTAGAAATAATTAAGAGAAACAACGAATATGGAGATCCTTTAATTTTTTCCTTGTAATTATTTCGTTCCAAGGTCATAAAACGTGTTTGGACCAAAATGATGCTTGAGCCGGTCCTGACATATACTAAGTCACCAAACACCAAGCACCATCAAGTGTATCTCTCCTTTACCCTGTAAGGTAGCCTACCTTGCATGGTTCCACTATGGTTCAGCTTATAAGATAATTCCAGGCTTAACGAACAATGAATATATATGTAGATATAAATAATTACCCTTTATCTAAGATATACAAATAAAAATTGCTTATTTTTCAATTTACATTACGCAAAAAAAAAAAAGACTTGATGGTCATTTGTTCGAATCCAATCAGTTGAGTGTGAACCCTGCAGGTTGATATATTGGCCGGCGTCGAAAGAAACTTGTTCCCAAAGGGATTTGTGGTCTGACAGACGCGCGCAGACAAACATATTGTTACATGACACAACCAGACAATTGAAAAATGGACCTATCATCAAATTAGACAAACTGGGGGTTCATGTTGAAATGCCGATCACGAAGAAAGAATAGAGCTTTAAGGGCCTACTTGAAGGGAAATATCCTCACACAGATGTATTTCTTATGGTAATTACAGTTATGTAGCTTCAAAACCACTAAAACAATCCTCAATTAGCGTAGAATGTTTAGTAGTGAGAAGTAGGAGAACAGGAGAGGAGGAGAATATAATTGACAGCACAATGTGCTTTGACCCTCCTATTAAATGACATCAATAGATTCACAAAGATCCATTACACGTTTCTATACCAACCAAATAACTTTTGTTTCCCGGGCATTTAGGTCCTAACGATCAATTTAAAAGAATATATTTAATTTTTTTACTTTACATAGTGGAAATTGTCAAAATTTAAACTAAGTTTATAAGAAGGGCGAAAATGACAAACGTTTAAGTGTCAAAAATATAAAAAAAAAAATACAGGAAAGACAAAAAAAAAAGTTCTTGGATTAATTATCTGTCTGGAAAAAAACCCAGCTATTGTTTACTAAACTATATCATAAAATTGTTGCTTTACTCAAACTACCTAATTAATTATTGTACCACAGTAAAAAAATAAAATATAATAGCTATGAATGTTTTAAGTGCCATACTTATCCTAAGCTCTAAGTGCTTTGTGCACTGCACTTGGAACAGCTGGCAGAAAATGCCAGTGGCATGTGTACAACTAACACTTTCTATTGTCATCAATGGGAACCACTTCTAAAGCTTATTGGCACTCTGAACAAACGTAAATTACGGCGCATTATGGCACATAGAACATAGCTATTCAAAATAAAATTTTCAGAAAAAAAAAGAGGGGGTAATTGGAAGGTTTGACATTTCCACCCTTCATATATCCTCACGGACTTTTCAGTATGCCAGTAACAGAAAGAAACTCCATGTGCTAACACAACACTCGGAATAACTAAATAAAGCTTTCAATACATATTTAACTGTAACCTTTGTAATCTAATATTCAGAATATATTATCACCCTCTAAATTCTTATTTTGTCACCAATCTAAGTTATCTGACATTCTGGACGTCATTAGTGGTGGCGGTTGGTCTCTATCTGTCAGCGTGTTTGTTTGTGCTCCAAGGTGGCAAGCACCCACCACGAGGTATCTCCACATCAATATTTCAGCGAGCGAGTCACCTCTCATCTCAAGTCCCGTCTATTTTGGAACCGCGGACACAGTTTACATTCGCTCGGAGAACTATAAACAAGAAGAGACCTCTTCTCTCCTTAGCGACGTCAGGTTCTTCTTTCATGAATATATTATCAGGGCACTATTGTGCTGGGTACTAGGCCATCATTGGAGAGTATCAGCTTGTAGACATTGGTGGGCACGCCATTATTCAGTCAAAACATGTATAACTATCTCATCAAACCATGTAGTAGCCATTCCATCAAACCATGTAGTAACTATTCCGTCAAACCATGTAGTAGCCATTCCATCAAACCATGTAGTAACTATCCCGTCAAACCATGTAGTAACTATTCCATCAAACCATGTAGTAACTATCCCGTCAAACCATGTAGTAGCCATTCCATCAAACCATGTAGTAACTATCCCGTCAAACCATGTAGTAGCCATTCCATCAAACCATGTAGTAACTATCCCGTCAAACCATGTAGTAGCCATTCCATCAAACCATGTAGTAACTATCCCGTCAAACCATGTAGTAGCCATTCCATCAAACCATGTAGTAACTATCCCGTCAAACCATGTAGTAGCCATTCCATCAAACCATGTAGTAACTATCCCGTCAAACCATGTAGTAGCCATTCCATCAAACCATGTAGTAACTATCCCGTCAAACCATGTAGTAGCCATTCCATCAAACCATGTAGTAACTATCCCGTCAAACCATGTAGTAGCCATTCCATCAAACCATGTAGTAACTATCCCGTCAAACCATGTAGTAGCCATTCCATCAAACCATGTAGTAACTATCCCGTCAAACCATGTAGTAGCCATTCCATCAAACCATGTAGTAACTATCCCGTCAAACCATGTAGTAGCCATTCCATCAAACCATGTAGTAACTATCCCGTCAAACCATGTAGTAGCCATTCCATCAAACCATGTAGTAACTATCCCGTCAAACCATGTAGTAGCCATTCCATCAAACCATGTAGTAACTATCCCGTCAAACCATGTAGTAGCCATTCCATCAAACCATGTAGTAACTATCCCGTCAAACCATGTAGTAGCCATTCCATCAAACCATGTAGTAACTATTCCATCAAACCCTGTAGTAGCCATTCCATCAAACCTTGTAGTAACTATTCCATCAAACCCTGTAGTAGCCATTCCATCAAACCTTGTAGTAACTATTCCATCAAACCATGTAGTAACTATCCCGTCAAACCATGTAGTAACCATTCCATCAAACCATGTAGTAACTATCCCGTCAAACCATGTAGTAGCCATTCCATCAAACCATGTAGTAACTATCCCGTCAAACCATGTAGTAACCATTCCATCAAACCATGTAGTAACTATCCCGTCAAACCATGTAGTAGCCATTCCATCAAACCATGTAGTAACTATCCCGTCAAACCATGTAGTAGCCATTCCATCAAACCATGTAGTAACTATCCCGTCAAACCATGTAGTAGCCATTCCATCAAACCATGTAGTAACTATCCCGTCAAACCATGTAGTAGCCATTCCATCAAACCATGTAGTAACTATCCCGTCAAACCATGTAGTAGCCATTCCATCAAACCATGTAGTAACTATCCCGTCAAACCATGTAGTAGCCATTCCATCAAACCATGTAGTAACTATCCCGTCAAACCATGTAGTAGCCATTCCATCAAACCATGTAGTAACTATCCCGTCAAACCATGTAGTAGCCATTCCATCAAACCATGTAGTAACTATCCCGTCAAACCATGTAGTAGCCATTCCATCAAACCATGTAGTAACTATCCCGTCAAACCATGTAGTAGCCATTCCATCAAACCATGTAGTAACTATCCCGTCAAACCATGTAGTAGCCATTCCATCAAACCATGTAGTAACTATCCCGTCAAACCATGTAGTAGCCATTCCATCAAACCATGTAGTAACTATCCCGTCAAACCATGTAGTAGCCATTCCATCAAACCATGTAGTAACTATCCCGTCAAACCATGTAGTAGCCATTCCATCAAACCATGTAGTAACTATTCCATCAAACCCTGTAGTAGCCATTCCATCAAACCTTGTAGTAACTATTCCATCAAACCCTGTAGTAGCCATTCCATCAAACCTTGTAGTAACTATTCCATCAAACCATGTAGTAACTATCCCGTCAAACCATGTAGTAACCATTCCATCAAACCATGTAGTAACTATCCCGTCAAACCATGTAGTAGCCATTCCATCAAACCATGTAGTAACTATCCCGTCAAACCATGTAGTAGCCATTCCATCAAACCATGTAGTAACTATCCCGTCAAACCATGTAGTAGCCATTCCATCAAACCATGTAGTAACTATCCCGTCAAACCATGTAGTAGCCATTCCATCAAACCATGTAGTAACTATCCCGTCAAACCATGTAGTAGCCATTCCATCAAACCATGTAGTAACTATCCCGTCAAACCATGTAGTAGCCATTCCATCAAACCATGTAGTAACTATCCCGTCAAACCATGTAGTAGCCATTCCATCAAACCATGTAGTAACTATCCCGTCAAACCATGTAGTAGCCATTCCATCAAACCATGTAGTAACTATCCCGTCAAACCATGTAGTAGCCATTCCATCAAACCATGTAGTAACTATCCCGTCAAACCATGTAGTAGCCATTCCATCAAACCATGTAGTAACTATCCCGTCAAACCATGTAGTAGCCATTCCATCAAACCATGTAGTAACTATCCCGTCAAACCATGTAGTAGCCATTCCATCAAACCATGTAGTAACTATCCCGTCAAACCATGTAGTAGCCATTCCATCAAACCATGTAGTAACTATCCCGTCAAACCATGTAGTAGCCATTCCATCAAACCCTGTAGTAACTATTCCATCAAACCATATAATAACTATTCCATCAAACCATATGATAACTATTCCATCAAACCATATGATAACTATTCCATCAAACCATATAATAACTATTCCATCAAAACATATAACTATTCCATCAAACCATATGATAACTATTCCATCAAACCATATGATAACTATTCCATCAAACCCTGTAGTAACTATTCCATCAAACCGTGTAGTTTTGGTAGTAAGGAAATGAAAACATTGCTGCCGAGGAAGAAAAAAGGAACAAACACATACTGAGTGAGGCAGTCAAGTGCTCAATCTAATCCCTCGGAGTAGTTCAAGGAGATGAGGTAGTAACAACGATACATTGTGCCCCAGTCAAATGGGTCAATGGCCCTCGGCCCGCGCCTCACCTTCCACGAGTGAGAGCTCAGGTATTGATTTCTGCCGTCCCGTCCCTTTGCTACCCGGGGCGCTAAAGAGGAACAGAAGTTGAATAGAGGAGCCTAGAGACCAGTCTACAATACAACAGTTTGAATAGAGGATATTAGAGCCCAGTCTACACTACAACAGTTCGAATAGATGATCTTAAAGACCAGTCTACACTACAACAGTTTGAATAGATGATCTTAAAGACCAGTCTACACTACAACAGTTTGAATAGATGATCTTAAAGACCCGTCTACATTACAACAGTTTGAATAGAGGATCCTAAAGACACGTCTACATTACAAAAGTTTGAATAGAGGATCCTAGAGACCAGTCTACACTACACCAGTTTGAATAAAGGATCCTAGAGACCAGCCTACACCATAACAGTTTGAATATAGGATATTAGAGCCCAGTCTACACTACAACAGTTTGAATAGATGATCTTAAAGAGCAGTCTACACTACAACAGTTCGAATAGAGGAGCCTAAAGACCAGTCTACACTACAACAGTTCGAATAGAGGAGCCTAAAGACCAGTCTACACTACAACAGTTTGAATAGAGGAGCCTAGAGACCAGTCTACACTACAACAGTTTGAATAGAGGATCCTAAAGACCCGTCTACATTACAACAGTTTGAATAGAGGATCCTAGAGACCAGTCTACACTACACCAGTTTGAATAAAGGATCCTAGAGACCAGCCTACACCACAACAGTTTGAATAGAGGATATTAGAGCCCAGTCTACACTACAACAGTTTGAATACAGGATCCTAGAGACCTGTCTACACTACAACAGTTTGAATAGAGGAGCCTAGAGACCAGCCTACACCACAACAGTTTGAATACAAGATAGAGGATATTAGAGCCCAGTCTACATTACAAAAGTTTGAATAGAGGATCCTAGAGACCAGTCTACACTACAATAGTTTGAATAGAGGATCCTAAATACCAGCCTACTCTACAACAGTTTGAATAGAGAAGACTAAATACCAGCCTACACTATAAGAGTTTGAATAGAGGAGACTAAATACCAGCCTACTCTACAACAGTTTGAATAGAGGAGACTAAATACCAGTCTACACTATAAGAGTTTGAATAGAGGAGCCTAAAAACCAGTCCAAACTACAATAGTTTGGATAGAGGCAGGGTTAGAAAAAAAATCCTGTTTTATTGAGTTTTTTCAGGAAACTTTTAAACTTTGGTTTCTACATGTGTTTTAACTAAATTTATAATTTTTCGGTCAAACCTGTTACATTTGTGCAACGTATTTAGTGTAAATTTAAAAGTAAATTTGTAAAAGCGGTTAATAACGTGACTAGTTTGTCTATGCTGCAAATAAGATATGTTATGCCAACTGCAATAAATTAGACTTCTTTTATTTAATTCTATATATAAAAAACAAGGTTTTACATACTTAGTAGAAATATTTAAAATGTTATAGCCTAACATAGTGATAGTAACCAGTGTATGAAGCCTCTTCACCTATCTTATAAAGGTAATAAACTAAGCACAGCTGAAAAAATTTTCATTCAAGCAGCTTTATTAAACAATAAATCAATTCTTAACGAACAATTACAATTCTCAAATCAAATTCTCGTGAATACCTTAAAGCATCTACCTAAAAACATTAAAATCCTGTAACCTTATTTATCCTGCTCCTCCTTCCATCGTAGAATATGACCCGTCCGAACCGGAGTCGAGAGGATTAGTTCCTTTTCATTCTTTTTTATCCAGTACCTTAATGCTATCTATCCTTGACTCCATAGATCACTTTTCACGCCAACTGATATATATAGCAGTTTCTCTACCCATCACTACTCTATCATGGTCATCTAAAACTTTACCTTGTATAGCCCGCTTATCATTAGTCTTTTGTTTTTATTCACATTTATTTTCTCGAAACTCCATCCAAATCAGTTAGCATCTCACCGTCGTACCAACACTTTGTGTCATTCACAACGACTTATATAAGTTTGTCTGTTTAATAGTTCTTATTTTGTATTTATTATCGGACAGAAGTATTTCTCATTTATTGTAGCTCCTTAATATTATCGTTCTTCGTGCTTCTTTAATTTCGTTTTATAGTTACCATGATGACACCAATGTGTCGAAACATGTCGGATTGAGTATTTCAGCGTCTTCTAACGCTGCAAATGCAATATGGAGTAACAGGACAAAAAATATAAGATGAGACTTAGAATATTACAAAATTCTCCACATCAATTATATTCTTTCCAAACTGGTTAACCTATAAATTAAATTTTGTACTTGTCAACTCTATTACGTATCTATACTTGGCATAGTTTAATCAAATATTCATTTTCTAAGATCGTCGTATATTAATACTCAACCAATTAATCTTAAATTTTTTTGCAGATGTTAACTTTTTACCTAATAATTTTTATAATTTGAAATATGAACTCACATGAACTAAACATTGTATTTTTAACCTCTTTTGTTATTTGTAAGGATTGAAACATTTTTAACGTGTTTATTGTATTTTAGACTGCTAAGTTGATAAAAAAATTTTATTAAATGTGTTAAGTTCATTATTTTGACAATATGTTAGCACTATAAATTTAACATTATTATACTTTTTGATCTACAATTTTGTTTTATATCAACCAACTTAGCAAAATTTATCAATCAACTCTTTCTCCAAATTTTTAAGTACTATATCTAAATCTTGTATTATAAATAGTGATAAAATACAATCTTGTTTTTAATTTCAGATTGAAATTAGAAATTAGAAAGGACAAACATTTTTTTTTGTATGTTTTAAAGAAATTGGTTTCATTATTATTATTATTGAAAAGTGTAGCTTTGATATAGTCAAATTCTGAATTATCTAAGACCTGGGTGGATTAAATTAATGTGTGATAGAAGCTTCAGGTATGTTTTTGCAAGAAGCTTACCTTATACTGTAAACTAATATTAAAAAGCCCTTTTTAACAATAGCTAGCAGCTACATTGTCCCATTGTTCCAAGTGCTTCTTGTTATCTTTCAAATAATCGCTGGAAAAAAAACTAGCATAATCAAAATTGATTATTACGTACATCAAGTGGAAGCTCGAAATTCGAGTACTCGGAGAGCCCTGATATTTAATTGGATGTACATAAAATGAACAACCACAATGGTACACTAGACCAATCAGCTTCATGGCTAGAGAGGAGAATCCCCTGCATATATACTGCTTAACCAATCAGCTCCAGCTGGCTAGCTAGCTAGCTAGCTAGAAGGGGGAATCCCCTTTCGATGTATCTGAATGACTCACTTCCTGTTAATTTAGTTTGAGTTTTTCACCCCCATGGAAAACTAAATGGGTTTTATCAAGTGAGCCCACCCAAGAAAAAACCGGGTGTTTTTTTTTAGGGTTGGGTCCACTTTGCCGAACCCTGAATAGAGGATCCTAGAGACGAGACTACACTACAACAGTTTGAATGGAGGATCTTAGAGACTGGTCTATAATATAACAGTTAAAATGGAGGATCCTAGAGACTGGTCTATAATATAACAGTTTAAATGGAGGATCCTAGAGACTACACTACAACAGTTTGAATGGAGGATCATAGAGACTGGTCTATAACAGAGTAGTTTGAATAGGATCCTAGAGAATTGTCTATAATATAACAGTTTGAATGGAGGATCCTAGAGACTTGTCTATAATAGAACCATTTGAATAGGATCCTAGAGACTGGTCTATAATAGAACCGTTTTAATAGGATCCTATAGACTGGTCTATAACAGAAAAGTTTGAAGAGGATCCTAGAGAACAGTCTACACTACAAAATTTGAAGAGGATCCTAGAGAACAGTCTACACTACAAAGTTTGAAGAGGATCCTAGAGAACAGTCTACACTACAAAGTTTGAAGAGGATCCTAGAGAACAGTCTACACTACAAA